>JBAMJR010000109.1:362500-387500 GCA_038501785.1 Myoxocephalus aenaeus
GAGATGAAGAGGAGATGAAGACGAGATGAAGTGGAGATGAAGACGAGATGAAGACAAGATGAAGACGAGATGAAGACAAGATGAAGACGAGATGAAGAGGAGATGAAGACGAGATGAAGTGGAGATGAAGACGAGATGAAGACGAGATGAAGTGGAGATGAAGACGAGATGAAGACGAGATGAAGACGAGATGAAGACGAGATGAAGTGGAGATGAAGACGAGATGAAGACGAGATGAAGACGAGATGAAGACGAGATGAAGACGAGATGAAGTGGAGATGAAGACGAGATGAAGACGAGATGAAGACGAGATGAAGACGAGATGAAGTGGAGATGAAGACGAGATGAAGAGGAGATGAAGTGGAGATGAAGTGGAGATGAAGACGAGATGAAGTGGAGATGAAGACGAGATGAAGAGGAGATGAAGTGGAGATGAAGTGGAGATGAAGACGAGATGAAGTGGAGATGAAGTGGAGATGAAGTGGAGATGAAGACGAGATGAAGACGAGATGAAGAGGAGATGAAGTGGAGATGAAGTGGAGATGAAGACGAGATGAAGACGAGATGAAGAGGAGATGAAGTGGAGATGAAGACGAGATGAAGACGAGATGAAGACGAGATGAAGAGGAGATGAAGACGAGATGAAGACGAGATGTTTAAGATGAGAAGACGAGATGAAGACGAGATGAAGACGAGATGAAGAGGAGATGAAGACGAGATGTTTAAGATGAGAAGACGAGATGAAGACGAGATGAAGACGAGATGAAGAGGAGATGAAGACGAGATGTTTAAGATGAGAAGACGAGATGAAGACGAGATGAAGACGAGATGAAGAGGAGATGAAGACGAGATGTTTAAGATGAGAAGACGAGATGAAGACGAGATGAAGACGAGATGAAGACGAGATGAAGAGGAGATGAAGTGGAGATGAAGACGAGATGAAGACGAGATGAAGACGAGATGTTTAAGATGAGAAGACGAGATGAAGAGGAAACAAAGACGAAGAAACAAAAAGAAAACAGCAGCAGCTCACCTGTCCTGACGGTGACTTCTGATTGGCTCGTCAGCTCTCCGCTCCTGGACGTCACCTCGACCCGATAGGCCGAGCCGGGAGTCAGCTGATCGACGGCGAGCTCCGTTTGGTCCGGCGGCAGCGTCGCCTCCCAGGAAGCCGTCCCATTGGTTGAGAGGGCGACGACGAGGCCGTCCAGGTCGCCCTCGGGCCGTTGCCACGACAACGACAAGCTAGTGTCGTTGCTATGGTCGGCAGTGAGGTTGACGACGGGGGCGGGGCCTAGGAGAAAAGATTTACATCAAGATTTATTTTTCTTCTTCTTCTTCTTCTTCTTCTTCTTCTTCTTCTTCTTCTTCTTCTTCTTCTTCTTCTTCTTCTTCTTCTCTCTTTACCTGTCTGGCCGGTCGTCGTCTGGCTGTTCTGCAGTCCTCCGGCCTCCGTCACCACGGTGACGTTGTACAGCCGCCCCGGCGTCAGGTGTGTGAGTGTGTGTTGCGTCGCCGTGCTCTCCAACGTCTCGTTGCTCAGCAGACCTGCAGAAGAAGAAGAAGAAGAAGAAGAAGAAGAAGAAGAAGAAGAAGAAGAAGAAGAAGAAGAAGAAGAAGAAGAAGAAGAAGAAGGTCACATGATGCCACGGGTATAACAGGAAGTAATTTCTACCAAAATAAAAGCACGGTCAGTTTGGGCAAGCATTGTGTTTCGGGGGAAAAAAGATCATGTATTTTATATCTGTATTTCTGCAGTAATATACATATTGTTTCTGTTATATTTAATTTATAATACATTCTGTTGTATATTTCTGCAGTTATTTATATTTCTGCAGAAATATATATAATTCATTTTTTTGTATATATATATATTCTATTTTATTTGTATTTTTTTCTGTTGTATATTTCTATCAAAATAAAAGCATAATAATAAGCAAGCATTTGTTACTACTAGCTCCAGTTTTCGGGGGAAAAGGATGGTATAAATATGTGTTTGGGGGAAGTCTCACCATCATGTCCAGTTATAAACCAGTTAACCAGTAAGTTATGAACCGGTTAACCAGTAAGTTATGAACCAGTTAACCAGTAAGTTATGAACCGGTTAACCAGTAAGTTATGAACCAGTTAACCAGTAAGTTCTTCTCAGACGTACCAGTTCGATCCCACAGCTGCAGCCTGAAGCGTTGCGTTCTTCCCTGGCCGGCCTGCCAGGAAACACCCAGGCTGCTGGAGGTCCTGGAGGTCACGGACAGGCCGCTCACCGGGGACGGCTCTGATGGTACACACACACACACACACACACACACACACACACACACACACACACACATACACACACACACACACACACACACGGTCAGAAAACAGGCTGATGCTTGTAAAAGCTGAAGGAGGTTCTGGTTTCACCAGAACCCAACCAGGTGGAGCTTTAAGAAGAACTCTATAGAACCAGACCATCTTCTCTCTGGTGGTCTGTTTACTGATGGAGGTCTAGAGAGGACCAGGACTAGACTGAGGTCTATAGAGGACCAGGACTACACTGAGGTCTATAGAGGACCAGGACTACACTGAGGTCTATAGAGGACCAGGACTAGACTGAGGTCTATAGAGGACCAGGACTAGACTGAGGTCTATAGAGGACCAGGACTACACTGAGGTCTATAGAGGACCAGGACTACACTGAGGTCTATAGAGGACCAGGACTACACTGAGGTCTATAGAGGACCAGGACTACACTGAGACCAGGACCAGGACTACACTGAGGTCTATAGAGGACCAGGACTACACTGAGGTCTATAGAGGACCAGGACTAGACTGAGGTCTATAGAGGACCAGGACTACACTGAGGTCTATAGAGGACCAGGACTACACTGAGACCAGGACCAGGACTACACTGATGTCTATAGAGGACCAGGACTACACTGAGGTCTAAAGAGGACCAGGACTAGACTGAGGTCTATAGAGGACCAGGACTAGACTGAGGTCTATAGAGGATCAGGACTACACTGAGGTCTATAGAGGACCAGGACTACACTGAGGTCTATAGAGGACCAGGACTACACTGAAGTCTATAGAGGACCAGGACTAGACTGAGGGCTATAGAGGACCAGGACTAGACTGAGGGCTATAGAGGACCAGGACTAGACTGAAGTCTATAGAGGACCAGGACTAGACTGAGGGCTATAGAGGACCAGGACTACACTGAGGTCTATAGAGGACCAGGACTAGACTGAGGTCTATAGAGGACCAGGACTACACTGAGGTCTATAGAGGACCAGGACTACACTGAGGTCTATAGAGGACCAGGACTAGACTGAGGGCTATAGAGGACCAGGACTACACTGAGGTCTATAGAGGACCAGGACTAGACTGAGGTATATAGAGGACCAGGACTACACTGAGGTCTATAGAGGACCAGGACTACACTGAGGTCTATAGAGGACCAGGACTACACTGAGGTCTATAGAGGACCAGGACTACACTGAGGTCTATAGAGGACCAGGACTAGACTGAGGGCTATAGAGGACCAGGACTACACTGAGGTCTATAGAGGACCAGGACTAGACTGAGGTCTAGAGGACCAGGACTAGACTGAGGTCTATAGAGGACCAGGACTACACTGAGGTCTATAGAGGACCAGGACTACACTGAGGTCTATAGAGGACCAGGACTACACTGAGGTCTATAGAGGACCAGGACTACACTGAGGTCTAGAGGACCAGGACTACACTGAGGTCTATAGAGGACCAGGACTACACTGAGGTCTATAGAGGACCAGGACTACACTGAGGTCTATAGAGGACCAGGACTACACTGAGGTCTATAGAGGACCAGGACTAGACTGAGGTCTATAAAGGACCAGGACTACACTGAGGCCTATAAAGGACCAGGACTACACTGAGGTCTATAGAGGACCAGGACTACACTGAGACTGGTTCAGGCTTCCTCTCTGACTTGGATCTCTTGAAGTGTTTTGAGGCTCAGGATCCTTCTCTTCAGCTGCCTGCTTCCTGGTTGGTGTGTTTTTTTTTTCCCACAATGCCTCTCTGCGTGTGTTTATGTGGTGAGCTCTAACAATATAATCAGCCGGCGCCATCTTTGCCCCACTGAGACAAACAAACAGCCAAGTGTCTGCTGTAAATGAGGTTGATGGCAGACACCAAGGAGCTGCTGCTCCATTTACCAGTGAGTTCATGTTATTGTGGGACTTTGTTTTACAGGGACAGTTTTACAGGGACAGTTTTACAGGGACAGTTTTACAGGGACAGTTATACAGGGACAGTTTTACAGGGACAGTTTTACAGGGACAGTTTTACAGGGACAGTTATAAGTCACCGAAGTCTCTCAATAACACCAACACAGTCTGGTGTCTTTGAAGAGATCAGATTACGGCTTTAAGAGGTGTAAATATTCTAAATATAGCGTCCACTTAAAGGGATATTGATTCTTTTAGTTGTCTAAAAATAGTAAAATGGATCGCACAAATAGAGCTTTTTCACTTTAAAGAACGAGCTGTTTTTTATCCATTAAGGTCTCTTTTCTATCATTAGTACAGTAAAGATAAAACAGTTTAAAATCTTTAAGTGATTATTAATAATATATTTGTCCAAAAACTTTAACTCCTCATATGAAACCACATATCCAGTACATATAAACCACCTCTTATTACCAAGAGATGATTAATAAATGCAATACACTAGTGGTAAAGTGCATTTATTAATAATGCTTATTATATATATTAATGAGTATGATTTGTATTTTAGATCCCATGACAACTGAGCCAAGTTAAAAGGACATTTGACTTTAATTGCTTTTTCCATTTGAAATTCCTGGAATAATGTATTTTTTGACTTTTCTTTATTCATCAGTTTTATTATTATTATTATTATTATTATTATTATTATTATTATTATTATTATTATTATTATTATTATTATTATTATTTATTTGTGCTGCTGAACTCTCAATAAAGCTCTTCTTATCTTTCCTCACCGAATCATAGTCATACGAGCAATAAACACTGGACTAATAATATCTGCTCACAACTACAACGCAGCTACAATGTTAGCTTAGCCTCGCAAAGCTAACATTGTAGCTGCGTCGTTAGCATCGTTAACGTTGTTAGCGTCGTTAACGTTGTTAGCATCGTTAACGTTGTTAGCATCGTTAACGTTGTTAGCGTCGTTAGCGTTGTTAGCGTCGTTAGCGTAGCGATCTAAACTCCATTCAGAAAACAAGCATTTTTAAAGTTGTTCGCTTGTCGTCTTCAGACCAGAACTAAGAGAACGTGAAGTCAGACTTTTTTACTGATCTGCATCACTAGGTAGTTATTTCGGCGTCCTTCATTTAACTTTTGATTATTCGTGACCTCTGTGAGAGGATAAAACAAACCTACAGAGGTCACATGACCCTGAAGGTCATTCAGAATCAGAAGATAAGAAACAAATACCACAGAACAAGTGTTTGGCATTTTCTGAGAAGGTTAATGTCGAGACTCCCTGGTGCAGCAACACCCTGTTTCCTACGCACACACACACACACACACACACACACACACACACACACACACACACACACACACACACACACACACACACCCTTTCCCAGAGCTTCCAACAGAACAAAGAAACAATGGAAGCAGGAAATAGCTGAACCCCGAGCTCTGCCCACGATGGAAATACACACTGAGGGTGCAACTCCTGTTCTGGACGCTCGCCAGCGTGGAGACACAACACACACACACACACACACACACACACACACACACACACACACACAGCGCCATGAGAGGAAGCTGCACGACTTTAACTCTGAGACAAACACACAAAGACTCAACAGAGAGGTCGTGTTTCTGTTAGAGGTCAGAGGTCACGGACACAATAGAGACCAACAGAACACAATGGAGCACTTAGGAGGGAGTAGAAGATACTTTACTGGAGTAGAAGCACTAACACCACTGGACTGGTCTAAGTCTGGACTGGTCTAAGTCTGGACTGGTTCATGTCTGGTATGGTCTAAGTCTGGACTGGCAACCCTGTCTCCTAAAAATGACGTTCCCCCAGAACTAACACACATTCTCAATTACGTTTGATCAGAAACGTATCTCCTCCCTGATTATGTTTGTGTTTGGCGTATTACACATACGTTTATAATCGTGTGTTTGTGTTATTGTTTTCTTGCTTTCCCGCTGAATTTAAGCATATTTTAATGGAAAAGAAAAAGGATTCCCCCAGTAGCGGAAAGGGGGCAAGGTGAGGCCGGTAACGGGAGTCGGTCTGAAGATTGCTTGCCCGTCGTTGTGAGGCCTGTGTCCGGTCTTCTCTGAGTCGGGTTGTTTGGGAATGCAGCCCAAAGTGTGTGATAAACTCCATCTAGCAATCAACTCGGCAGACTCTCGGATCTCTGTGGTCAAATCAGCTGCAGAATCTGACGTGAAACAGATTCAAACCCACCGGAAACAGCCACGGGACACAACATCCGGTTTTCAAAATACTGACTGATGGATGTGTTCAGAATATTTCTGACCACATCCACACATCTTAACTGTACCAGTACGTTGTGTTTGACATATTACAACATGTCTGTAGACCAGTACAGTTAAGATGTGTGCATGTCCATCAGTCAGTATTTTGAAAAGCGGATGTTGTGTCCCGTGGCTGTTTCCGGCCGTTTGAATGTTTGTTCACGTCAGATTCTGCAGCTGATTTGACCACAGAGATCCGAGAGTCTGCTGATGACTGCTAGATGGAGTTTATCACACACTTTGGGCTGCATTCCCAAACAATCCGACTCCGAGAATACCGGCCTCACCCCGCCCCTCTTCGCTTGCCGCTACTGAGAGAATCCTTTTTTTTTTCCATTAAAATATGCTTAAATTCAGCGGGAAAGCAAGAAAACAATAACACAAACACACGATTATAAACGTATGTGTAATACGCCAAACACAAACATAATCAGGGAGGAGATACGTTTCTGATCAAACGTAATTGAGAATGTGTTTTAGTCCTGGGGGAACATCATATTTAGGAGACAGGGTTGGGTCTGGTTTAGGACTAGACTGGTCTAAGTCTAGACTGGTTTAGGTCTGGTCTGGTCTAAGTCTAATCAGGGTTAGGTCTGGTCTGGTTTAGGTCTAGACTGGTTTAGGTCTAGTCTGGTTTAGGTCTAGACTGGTTTAGGTCTAGTCTGGTTTAGGTCTGGTCTGGTTTAGGTCTAGACTGGTTTAGGTCTAGTCTGGTTTAGGTCTAATCAGGATTAGGACTGGGTGAGGACTTACTGGTGTGCAGGGTGACGTTGGCCGTCTCCTGGTCTTTCTGGGACTGGATCTCCAGCTGGTAGGCGGTTCCAGGCTCCAGTTGATCCAACACGCAGGTGAACACCCCTCCTCCCTCCTTGTTTCCTCCCTCCTTGCTCCCTCCCTCCTTATCTCCTAGCTGGTTTGTCCCCAGAGAGTCAGCTCCTTTCTCCTCCTTCGCCTCCTCCTCCTCGTCTCCTCGCTCCCTTCCTCCGACCTCGTTAGCCTCCTCGTCTCCTCGTCTCCTCCTCGCCTCCTCCTCGTCTCCTTGTCTCCTCCTGCACTCGACGGCGTCGGCCCCGGCGTCCTGAGACGAGACGTTGAAGGAGCAGTCGGGTCCGGGGGTTCTGACGGTCAGGGAGACCCAGTCCAGACCGGATTCTGGTCCAGACACTGAGATGCTGCACCTCAAGGCCTCTGAGGGCGCGGCGCCGCTCGCATCCTGATGAGGAGACGAGGAGACAAGGAGACAAGGAGACAAGAGTCAGAGGCTGTAAACACCGGCATTATCCTCAGAGTTTCATCTTTCCAACTGTCCTTGAACACATCAAACACGTTTTTATTTGTGTTTTATTTAAAATCTTTCCTCAAATAAAACTTTACTTTCACTAGATTGTGTTCAAAACATTAAACTCTGAACTCCTCAGTGAAACGATGACAATGAGGAGGAAGGAGAGGAGGAGAGAGGAGGAAGGAGAGGATGAGAGAAGAGGAGGAAGAAGAGGAGAGGAGGAGAGGAGATGAGATTCCAGTCTTTATGCTAAGCTAAGCTAACCAGGTTCCTGTTGAGGTTCTTCAGCTACAGATATTTAAAGAACTGTGAGCGTTTTTATCACTGTTGTTGGTTCTGACCTTTGACCTTTCATATGGAGAACAGAAAATACAACCATTAGTCACTGATAATGAGGTTCAAGGAGTTTAGAGAGAGAGCGAGAGAGAGAGAGAGAGAGAGAGAGAGAGAGAGAGAGAGAGAGAGAGAGAGAGAGAGAGAGACAGACAGACAGGAAGAGAAGGAAATGACGACGGAGGAAAAATAAACTGTGTTCGACCAGATGGGTTCAGACAACAGTTAGCGTAGCTTAGCACAAACACTGGAAGCGGGGGGAACTGCTAGCCTCCTGTTCGCTCCAGGAGAAAGTGAAAAGATGAAACAACTCAACGTGTTGAATCTTTATCGAGGAGGTGAAGAAATACATAAATAAATAAAATACACGTGTAAATAAAGACACGCTGTGGTTTTTAATCACCTGGATTCTTATGTTTGACGATATATTTAAAAACACTGTTTTACGACAATATTACATTAATATAAATAGATTTTTTTTGTCGTTGTTGGGAGGAAAGTTGTGGTTTTAACTTTGATATCCGGAAACGTTTTTCGGCCACAAAAAGGAAGCGAAAATGTGCATTATTATTGTTATTATAAGTTTTAAATAAATTAAAGATAAATGTCCGTTGAGATCAACAGCACGAAAAAATGACAGATTTGTAACTTTTTCTCACCGTTTGTCACAGAAACACATTAAACACATTTAGGACTCGGATCATGAATAAATACAACATATATACATATGTATGTGTATGTATATATGAATATGTATGACTCACCAGCAGCAGCAGCGAGCTGAACCACAAACAAGGGAGAACTTTACATGTCAGCATCTTGGATCCTTCAGCTCCGGAGAGGGAACATAGTCCTGAGGTGATGTTCTCTGACCAGAGGATGTAATCCTGTGTGAGTCTTCTCAGATCAAACAAACAAACAAACAACAAAAGAACAATAAATCCCTGTGTGAGGTTTTAATTCTCCAGCAGAAGCGTCCTCTCTCTTCTCCGTCTCGGGTCCATCCTCGACTCAGACCTCCCTCTCAGGCCGGCCCTCTTTCCTCTTTCCTCTCACCCGTCTGTCTCTCACCCGTCTCCCCCTCACCCGTCTGTCTCTCACCCGTCTCCCCCTCACCCGTCTGTCTCTCGCTCACTCCACAGTGTGGAGCGGGGCGTCGCTAACGGACTTCCTCAGTGGAGCTATAAATAGCAGCAGCTCACCTCTCCGTGAGGAGACGGTAAAAATAGAGACGCGTTTGAAGCGTTCCCTCGGAGACGAGAAGTTTAAGTTCTGATGTTCTTGTTCCCACGACGACGTCTTCACGTCTCTGGGGTCAATGTAGCTCCACAGGAACCTCCTATATGCAATGATGGTTCTGAAGAAGCATTAAAGGTGTAAATGTTGTGGTTATCGTTGAACCAATTGACTGAGAGTCGTCAGTTCATAATGCTGTTATAATAAAGTTATAATAATGTTATAATGCTGTTATAATAAAGTTATAATACAGTTATAATGCTGTTATAACAAAGTTATAATAACGTTATAATGCTGTTATAATAATGTTATAATGCTGTTATAATGCTGTTATAATAATGTTATAATGCTGTTATAATGCTGTTATAATAATGTTATAATGCTGTTATAATAATGTTATAATGCTGTTATAATGCTGTTATAATAATGTTATAATGCTGTTATAATAATGTTATAATGCTGTTATAACAAAGTTATAATAATGTTATAATGCTGTTATAATAATGTTATAATGCTGTTATAATGCTGTTATAATAATGTTATAATGATGTTATAATGCTGTTATAATAATGTTATAATGCTGTTATAACAAAGTTATAATAATGTTATAATGCTGTTGAATGCTGTTATAATGCTGTTATAATAATGTTTTAATAATGTTATAATGCTGTTATAATAAAGTTATAATAATGTTATAATGCTGTTGAATGCTGTTATAATAATGTTTTAATAATGTTATAATGCTGTTATAATAATGTTATAATGCTGTTGAATGCTATTATAATGCTGTTATAATAATGTTTTAATAATGTTATAATGCTGTTATAACAAAGTTATAATAATGTTATAATGCTGTTATAATAATGTTTTAATAATGTTATAATATTGTTGTACAACCATAAGACACTGAAAAGGATCTAAAAGAGTCTATAAATTCTCAACAAGTTTCTTATGAGTGCTTATGAATGTCTTATAATGTAACAATAAACTGTTTATGATGCAATATTACCAGTTTAGTTTTTAACTATTAACTAACACTTATTACAAAGAATATGTAATAGAATAAAGAATATAAAGCAGGGGTGTCAAACATACGGCCCGCGGGCCGGATCCGGCCCGCCAGGGGGTCCAGTCCGGCCCGCAGGATAATTGTAAAAATGTTTTAAATTTAAAAAAAAAAAAAAAAAACTCAGTATGGATTTGAACCACTGATCCTCTGATTGTAAGACATGCATGGTAACCATTGAGCCACAGACACAATTGATCACAGTACTGACTTTACTAAAAATATTGCCTAACTGCAAGGGAGTCTGCAGAGGAGAGCCTAGGCAGGTAAACAGTGGGCTGATGTCTGAATTGTTGGTCTTTATGTTTCTAGTTTATTGAAGAAAGACCTTAAAACAGGGTTTATCATCCAAAAACCTCCAACAATGATTTAAACAGAGAGTAATATTGTCATTATGTATGCGTTATTATGCTGTGATTTTACTGGTCCGGCCCACTTGAGGTCAAAATGGGCAGCATGTGGCCCCTTAACTAAAATGAGTTTGACACCCCTGATATAAAGCATTATCTTACAAGGGAGATAATAATAATAAATAATTGTTTTATTGGTAATTAGAAAGTTCAAAGTTAAAACCAGGTTTTGAGGTTTTGTTGAGCAGCGTTTTCAAGTTAAAAGCCAAAATGTTTTTGTTTCATTTGGTCGGAGCTTTTAGTTTCCACCTTTCCTTCCTTCCTGCTCGCCTCCTCTCTCTCTCTCTCTCTCTCTCTCTCTTCTCTATCTCCTCTCTCTCTGTCTCACTCTCTCCTGGTCTAACTCTCACTCTCTCTCTCTCACTCTCTCTTTGTCTCTCTCTCTTTTCTTCTCACTCGGCGCTCTCAACTAAAATGTTGAGTTATTAGCGTAAAGTGTTTTCTTAGTTTTTTCTACTTCTGTGTACAGTGTTTATTGTGTTCTCCCAGCAGGAGACACATCAGAGTCCAAAACAAGTTGAGTCAAGAGTCTTTATGTCCATTGTTTATGCACAGATTACAGGTAACAATATATCCCCATATATATATATATATATATATATATATATATATATATATATGTGTGTCTGTAAATAGAAGTAGAAAAAGCGGTTACAGCACTACTCAGTGGCTAAAGTTCCAGACTGTTACAACATTCAGGTCGATTAGTAAAACAGTTTGAATAAATATCAGCATCAGGTGAGATGTGACGTCACACGGCAGAAGTTTAAAGGGACGCGAACATTTTATGTTTATTAAAATCTATGTGTTATTAATGTGTTAATAGATGTGTTCTTCAACACAGTGAAATGGGCGTCTGGGTGAAGTTCGTGAATTTTTTCGTCTTGTTAACTGGATAGAGTTAGTAAGATTACATTTATATGGAATTTCTCTCTCGGAAATTAAAAAACTAAAATATTAAATTGGACACTAAGTCCATTATCCTGAAGACAAAGGCCCCTTCCTCCTAACATATACTTTCTTTGGGCCCTGAGGCCTCCCATTGGCTGCTTCTCTTCTTCGTTGGTTGGGTTCATGCACCAGGAGGGAGGGAGGTTGGTTGTCGGGGTCAGAATATCTGGCTAAACCAATCAGAGGGCGGGTCACGCCTTCGCCATCGTAGAAACACTTGGAAATACTTCTGCAGAACAATTAGCTATGTTTCGGTTTGACCAATGGCACGGCACCGACAATTAGTGTGAACTATGGGATCTGTGAAATAAGTAAATAAGTTACATTCCTATAAATGGTAACCATTAGCACAACGCCGACAATGATGTATGATTTAATTTAAAGTTAATGTCTTGCCTCGCGTCCCTTTAAGCTCCATCAACAGTCAACAACAACAAAGTACAGGACATGAACCACCACCTAGTGGACACACGCAGTACTACGTCAGAGGCAGTGGGTCACACCCAACGATTCAGTTCAAACTGGGAATTACATCACTATCACCCTCCAAAATATTGATCTGGAGATGGATCCTGAACCGACTGGGTTGAAGACAAAGAAACACGGGTCGAAGTCTCTCGATTGTATCACAAGAAGAGGAATAAATAAAAAACTATTTGGTACATAGAAAAAAGAAGTCCTTCAACGTTTCTCTCGTTTCTTGTCCGTCGAACGTTTCCGACTTTTCCCGTTTTTTAGCAGCAAGATCTCCGTGTTGGTTTGTGGTTTAACCGCAACACATTGGGTTTAATAGCACTTCAACATGTCGGGTACAATGTTCGCCCATCCACACAGAGCAGGTACATGTATAATGTTCTTCGTCACTGGCATCACTGGAAACTTCTAAAAACAAGTCGACACCGCAGCAACTAACAAAGTATTTTCATTTCAGTTTCACATTTTTATTCTAAAAGACGTCTGGGTTTGATGCGAGTAGACAAACGGCTGATAGCTGCTAACACACATGAAAAACATGTAAAAACTGTATAAAAATAAAGTTATTATTACTTTGATACACCAAAAAGTAACGTACTCACTAAGATAGTTTACAACAGTACGTCAATGAGGTGACTGCACCATCGCGGTGTAAATTATTTAACTTTTTTTTTGGTATAAAGCAAAATATTGACTTTAATACACAACTGAGGAATTGTTTGAGTAAGTTTAACTACGACGGAGAGTGAAAACTCTGAGACAAAGCACAACGTTTCACAGCAAATTAGATTTTTACAATTTGGCCAATCAGGATTCATCTTAATTAGTTAATTCAATCTATAAAGTGTGACTCACAGCGATTGGCTACTTTTGAGGTACAGCTTGTGTTCCAATAGCCTCAATTTCTTTGAGTTTTATACATTTTATTGATCTTTTATATGACTTTGGGTCGTTAGCACAATATACGGATCAATTACTTTGTTAGCATTGCAAAAATGTATTTCCCGTAATTCTTGCTTTGTACCGTCGAAGCTTTATGTGAGACGCACTTGTGAATAATTGCTGTAAAACACATTCTTTTACCAGCATGGTTTAGCAGTTGAATACTTGGTTTGAACAAAATATTGCATTAGCATAGCGGGCTAATAATAACATGAGCTTATATGTTAGCATCCATTTATTAGCATTAAAGCATTACGGATTAACGCTGAACTACTGACGCTACAATTAGCCTCTATGGAGATTGCTGTATACTACGAGAACTAGCTTAGCATTAGCTTGTTTGTCGTTACATTGGTTTGTTAGCTTTGAGCTTTTCGTCGCATGGCTGGAGGTCGCTGTGACGTCGGCTCCCCGTGAGTTACCGTCTGAGGAAAGAAAGAATGTTTTCCCTCTCAAAGTTACGTTAGCTCAGTTATTCAACGCGAGTCGTGTTTCCATTCAATTGGCAAACAATTTCTTTTAGAAAACTTTTGAAATGTCGCACAAAAAAGAAAGAAAATGTGAATTAGACGCACTAGAGCAAATCAACTTAGTAGTTTTATCAGAAGTTAGTGCCAAAGGCTGAACTTTACGCATTGGCTGTCATCCGCCAGTAAACAAGAGTAGAAGAAGAAGTTGAGGTTTAGAACAAGTCGCCTCGGATGAATCTCCAGGAAATCACTGCAATTTGGGAGGATTTTAATTGTTCTTTCATGTCGGCTAGTGGGACCATGTTTTTTGCGCTTCATGGAAATATCTTGGACCTCAGAACTCACTCGGCAAAGGCATTTCCAAAAAACGAAAAAAGGGAGAGAAAACCACCTCAAGCGATGAGGATATTTTATGTGCTAATTGAGGAAGTTTTATGGAATTTTTTCAGTTTCCTTAACGGTCGTCTTTCTAATGCGATGCTTAACAATAAGTTTATGGAAACACAGCTGGGGTCTTGCAAACATGTCAGAAAGTAGCGTTAGCTTGCTCGTTAGCAAAGTTAACTTTTTAAGTTACTTAGAGCTGAAAGTTTACTGACGTTTAGCGTCTCTGTTTAAAAGGACGTTCGAGTTGTTGAGATTGTGAAAATATCGTTGAAGAAGCATTTAAAAGGATCCCGGAGGAACTTACGGAGAGCGGACGTCACAGCAGCATTTTAACCAACGCAGCGACCAGCTAACAGTCATTTTCAGATAATAAGAACACCACGATACAAAAGCATTGTTAACTCCTATAAGACACAGAAACACAACAGTGTTACTGGACTACGTCTCCGTGACAGAAAGGAGGTCAACAGGACGCTCAAGAACAGTCGAGACAAGAGAAGAAAGTCTTTCCGGCTCCTCCGAAGAACCGATCGCCGACGACACGTGAAGAAGAAACACCAGAGAAGCAGAAGAACGGATATGTGTCCATTTTCTGAAATGTACTTTTCGTCCTTTCACTTCAGCAGGCTCCGCCCACTCGCCGTCCTGATTGGTCGTCCGTCGAAACCCAAAGGTCGCCTGAAGGACTCCGTCATCTCGGAGAGATCGCAGCTGCTTCAAAGGACTCGGCTACGCGAGCGCCTCCGGGTCCGAGCCGACGCCTCCCGTGTGGTCGGTGCGCCCTCATTGGCCGGTTTCTGCAGAGAGGCGGGCCTCGTACAGACTCAGGGCGTGGTGGACGAACTCGTACTGCTCACCTGTCTGGATCATCCCGCCCCTGTGGAGACAGACGGTCGTTACTGTGACAATCAGCTGTGAGCAGCACTAAACTGAGACTGATCCAGGACCAGTTACAACTTCCTCACTGTCACTCAGGGTTCATACACATTTTGACCAATGGATTTCCATGACTTTAAACCACATTTCCATGACTTTTCCATGACTTCAAACCAAATTTCCATGACTGTAAACCAAATTTCCATGACTTTTCCATGACTTTAAACCAAATTTCTATGACTTTAAACCAAATGTCCATGACTGTAAACCAAATTTCTATGACTTTAAACCAAATGTCCATGACTGTAAACCAAATTTCTATGACTTTAAACCAAATTTCTGACTTTAAACCAAATTTCCATGACTTTCCATGACTGTAAACCAAATTTCTATGACTTTAAACCAAATTTCCGTGACTTTAAACCAAATTTCCATGACTTTCCATGACTTTAAACCAATTTTCCATTACTTTAAACAACATTTCCGTGACTTTAAACCAATTGTCCATGACTTTAAACAAAATTTCTATGACTTTAAACAAAATTTCTATGACTTTAAACAAAATTTCCATGACTTTAAACAACATTTCCATGACTTTAAACCAAATTTCCATGACCTAACATTTAGTGAAATCTGGGTGTAAACAGTAAAAAGTGAGTAAATGTAGTATTTAAACTAACAATGAGAATACAAAGCATACAGTAAACCTTAAATGACTCAAATGAATGAGACAATAGTTTGATTAAAAGAATAAACATTTATATAGATGCCTGTATGTATGCCTGCTTATATTCTGAGCGTCTTTCTTTTAAAAGCATATTCATTATTTCAAACTCAGCGTAAATGAACGTCATGAACACATGAATATAAAACGTTTACATGACTTTTACTAAACTTTTGGGATTTAATTTTTTTAAAGGACTTTTCCAGGCCTGGAAATAACCATTTTAAACTCCCATGACTGTTCCAGGTTCTCCATGAGCGTGAGAACCCTGATAACTGTGCTGACGCTACCTGTCGGCTCGGAGCCGGCAGGTGACGCTCAGGACGTCCACCTGGTCCTCCAGCTGCAGCTGCCGGCAGCCGATCGTGGTGGCGATGAAGCAGCCGGTCCGGCCAATCCCGGCGCTGCAAGCAGAGCAGAGGATCATGGGTAATGTTAACTCCACAACATTTAGCGGCAGCAGAAAGGCCTCTCTCTCTCTACCTGCAGTGGACGATCACGGGTCCCGTGGCGTCGCTCGCCCCTCTCTCTCTCTCCACCTCGCTCACCAGCAGCAGCAGCGGCGTGGTGGAGTCGGGGGTTTTGTGGTCGGGCCACGAGGTGAACCAGTAGTGCTGCAGGCCGCGGGTTTGATTCCCACACTGCACACAAGAACACACAACGTCTGTTTCCACGCTACACAACACACACACACACATACATACAGACAGAGACACACACACACAAACACACACACACACCTTCAGCGTGAGGCAGCGGGTGGTGTAGTGCTCACTCTCCCTGACGGCGTTCACCAACACCTCCACCGGCCCGTAGATGCCTCTCTTCTCCGGCCAGTACAGCACGCACTTCTGCAACAGCAAAGATCACCAATGAGATTCTAGAGAGTCTCTTGAATGGAGGTGATCTCCGTGGTTTGGTGAATGAGGTGATCTCTGTGGTTTGGTGAATGAGGTGATCTCTGTGGTTTGGTGAATGAGGTGATCTCTGTGGTTTGGTGAATGAGGTGATCTCTGTGGTTTGGTGAATGAGGTGATCTCCGTGGGGCCGCACCTCGTTCCTCTCCTTCAGTTTGGTGATCATCACCACGGCCGGCGCCTCCTCCTGCCAGGCCATCTGCCAGAAGTCGTTCACCGTGTTCACCATCGGGCCCTGCGTGGCGATGAACGCCCTCTCGTCGCCGAGGTAACCCTGAGCCAATCACACGGCAGCGTCAGCAGCGGAGGAACATCGAGCTAAAATACATTATTCTACTACACATATACTACTACTACTACTACTACTACTACTACTACTACTACTACTTTATTTGTTTTATGCAGAGAGCTCATGGTACTGAGTAATTGTATTACTACTAAAGTTCAAAACATGAACATTAAGCAGTATTATTATTAGTACTACAGTTAAGGAGTATTAGTAATAGTACTACAGTTAAGGAGTATTTGTACTACTATGAGGCCGGACAGGTTGAATTGTGTCGTGACGCTTCCTGACAGGAAGGAGCTCCATTGTATTGAGTCTGAGAGCAACAGTACAGTGAGAGTACATTAGAGAGAGAGTGTGTGTGTGTGTGTGTGTGTGTGTGTGTGTGTGTGTGTGTGTGTGTGTGTGTGTGTGTGTGTGTGTGTGTGTGTGTGTGTGTGTGTGTGTGGACATTCCAGATGGATGATGTGAGGACTTCAGTGTGTTTGATGTTTGTTCTCTGATTATTTATTTTTATTGTCAACCATCAGCGGTGAAAAGTACCAAAGTACATTTACTGTAATTAAGTAAAAATGTTATGTACTTCATACTTTATATTTTCTTGACACTTCTACTTATATTGTACATTTAAAAAAAACTTGATAAACAAACAAACAGGATGAAAAACTATTAGTGAATTAAAAACACATCAACAATGAATCTGTCATTAGAACACGGCTCATCACGTTAAAGTGTTTCATGCATACGCTTTAGAGGAATGTGGGTCGAGATCCAAACCACCGATCCTCTGGACTCACCCGGATGTAGTTGGCGTTGATGTACGAGCTCAGAGGGTCGCTGCAGCTCTTGGACTTCAGGATCACTCTGGAATGAGGGTCTAGAACAGACGGGCAGGAGTCAGGCCGGACTGGGTCTGGACCCTCTTTTAGACTGGGTCTGGACCCTCTTTTAGACTGGGTCTGGACCCTCTCTTAGACTGGGTCTGGACCCTCTCTTAGACTGGGTCTGGACCCTCTTTTAGACTGGGTCTGGACCCTCTTTTAGACTGGGTCTGGACCCTCTCTTAGACTGGGTCTGGACCCTCTTTTAGACTGGGTCTGGACCCTCTCTTAGACTGGGTCTGGACCCTCTTTTAGACTGGGTCTGGACCCTCTTTTAGACTGGGTCTGGACCCTCTCTTAGACTGGGTCTGGATCCTCTGTTAGACTGGGTCTGGACCCTCTCTTAGACTGGGTCTGGACCCTCTCTTAGACTGGGTCTGGACCCTCTTTTAGACTGGGTCTGGACCCTCTCTTAGACTGGGTCTGG
Organism: Myoxocephalus aenaeus; assembly: GCA_038501785.1. NCBI lineage: Eukaryota > Metazoa > Chordata > Actinopteri > Perciformes > Cottidae > Myoxocephalus > Myoxocephalus aenaeus. The sequence goes on from JBAMJR010000109.1 coordinate 380,689, forward strand.
ACCCTCTTTTAGACTGGGTCTGGACCCTCTCTTAGACTGGGTCTGGACCCTCTTTTAGACTGGGTCTGGACCCTCTTTTAGACTGGGTCTGGACCCTCTCTTAGACTGGGTCTGGATCCTCTGTTAGACTGGGTCTGGACCCTCTCTTAGACTGGGTCTGGACCCTCTCTTAGACTGGGTCTGGACCCTCTTTTAGACTGGGTCTGGACCCTCTTTTAGACTGGGTCTGGACCCTCTCTTAGACTGGGTCTGGACCCTCTCTTAGACTGGGTCTGGATCCTCTTTTAGACTGGGTCTGGATCCTCTTTTAGACTGGGTCTGGACCCTCTTTTAGACTGGGTCCTGACTGGGTCTTGACCCTCTTTTAGACTGGGTCTGGACCCTCTTTTAGACTGGGTCTAGACCCTCTTTTAGACTGGGTCTGGACCCTCTTTTAGACTGGGTCCTGACTGGGTCTTGACCCTCTTTTAGACTGGGTCTGGACCCTCTTTTAGACTGGGTCTAGACCCTCTTTTAGACTGGGTCTGGACCCTCTTTTAGACTGGGTCTTGACCCTCTTTTAGACTGGGTCCTGGCACCAGAGCCTCGTACAGCGAACACTTTAGAAAAGACGACTCAACTCAAAGACAGGAAGGAGTTTGATTGACAGCCGCTCTCGGGGAGCATTCCTCACCCCTGATTGGTGGAAGGAAGGAAGGAAGGAAGGAACCCCTCCCCTTCACTGTTACATTGATAACCCGCCCCCTCTCGAAAACACAAGTGCACAAACTAAAAACAATAATTGTGTGTGTGTGTGTGTGTGTGTGTGTGTGTGTGTGTGTGTGTGTGTGTGTGTGTGTGTGTGTGTGTGTGTGTGTGTGTGTGTGTCTGTTACATAATGTCTTAATCAGACTAATGCTTGGCTGGCTGTGTGAGAACAAACTATGCTGTGAGGTAAATGTGTTGTTTGAGTGTGTGCGTGCGTGCGTGCGCGTGTGTGTGTGTATTCAGAGGAGGGAGGTGCGATATGTCCTTGGGGTTGTTGGCTTTTGACCTTAAGCCCCTCCCACATAATAAAACAACTTCCTGGTTCAACAGGAAAGAAGAGTTGAAGACTGTTTTGGGGACGGTTACTGTTTCCTAGCAACACGGATTATTTCACACACACACACACACACACACACACACACACACACACACACACACACACTACTCACTGGGCAGTATGGTCTTGTATCTGTTCTTGGTCCCGTGGTTTGGAATATCGAGCTCCTTGGGATCAATAAAATTCATGGGAATTTCCTGAGATGGAAGAACTCAAAGTCAGTCACAGTACTTTGAAGTATTAGTATCAGTAAAACAACAACAGCAGTTTTATTCCAATGAGGGTTTGGACGAAGCATCGAGTTGTTCAATTCCACTCATTTAGCGGCTGGCTAGCGGGCTAGCTAGCTAGCTAGCATGCTAATTCCACCATGACTTCATGCTACATTAAAAAGCAGCACACAAACAGCTAAGCTTGACTACGTTATGATAACTATAGCCAGACTCTCACAATGTATCGTCAATTAGCTTATGCTAATCTGCCGTGCTAATCGCTAATCAATAGTAAATATTCGCTAACGCAAATGACTATTCAATAATAATTAACGCCAACCACAAACGCTACTTGCTAGTGCTAATCTCTTAATGGTTAACTGTTAGTGGTTCTGGTTGTAAGAGCTACTACTAGAGTTAAGGAGTATGTGTACTATTACTAGAGTTAAGGAGTATTTGTACTATTACTAGAGTTAAGGAGTATTTGTACTATTACTAGAGTTAAGGAGTATGTGTACTATTACTAGAGTTAAGGAGTATTTGTACTATTACTAGAGTTAAGGAGTATTTGTACTATTACTAGAGTTAAGGAGTATTTGTACTATTACTAGAGTTAAGGAGTATGTGTACTATTACTAGAGTTAAGGAGTATTTGTACTATTACTAGAGTTAAGGAGTATGTGTACTATTACTAGAGTTAAGGAGTATGTGTACTATTACTAGAGTTAAGGAGTATGTGTACTATTAATAGAGTTAAGGAGTATTTGTACTATTACTAGAGTTAAGGAGTATGTGTACTATTACTAGAGTTAAGGAGTATTTGTACTATTAATAGAGTTAAGGAGTATATGTACTAGTAGTACAGTTAAAGAGTATTTGTACTATTACAAGAGTTCATAACATGAACATTAAGGAGTATTATTATTACTAGAGTTAAGGAGTATTTGTACTATTACTAGAGTTAAGGAGTATGTGTACTATTACTAGAGTTAAGGAGTATGTGTACTATTACTAGAGTTAAGGAGTATGTGTACTATTAATAGAGTTAAGGAGTATTTGTACTATTACTAGAGTTAAGGAGTATGTGTACTATTACTAGAGTTAAGGAGTATTTGTACTATTAATAGAGTTAAGGAGTATATGTACTAGTAGTACAGTTAAAGAGTATTTGTACTATTACAAGAGTTCATAACATGAACATTAAGGAGTATTATTATTACTAGAGTTAAGGAGTATTTGTACTATTACTTGAGTTCAGGAGTATTTATACTAGTATTACAGTTAAGGAGTATTATTATTAGTACTAGAGTGAAGGATAAGTTAAGAGCTATACATGGTTTGTTGTGGTGACACAGTCCAGTATAAACTCGTATAAACTGAGCGGTTGAGCCACCGTGGTGGGATTCAAACCCACGACCTCTGGGTTCTCACTCAAACGCCCCGTGTTCTTACAGCGAACTCGGCGTGCAGCTTGTGCGTGTTGCTGACGGCGTCGCGGAGCTGCTGCCGCGCCATTGGCCGGCCGGCCGCCAGCAGGTACTCTCTGGCCGCCGCCTCCCTGGGCGTCACCACGGCGACGGCGGCGGCGGCGTTGAGCGGCTCCACGGAGCCGAGCGCCGACATGTCCAACACCAGAGAGACGTTGGAGCCGCGTCTGGAGGGACAAACCGGTTACTGGAGAACCGAGCCGGCCAAAGGAAAGCTCCTCTGACTTCCTGTTGTTCATCAACTTGTGCATTATTTTTATTTATTTATTTTTATTTATGACTAAATGTTCTCAACAAGTTTCTGTTCTGCTGAAGTTCAGGAAAGTGCCGTTTGGATTTTGCCAACAATTCATCTTGACAAGTTAAACGGATTCAGAAAATTACAATTTCTTTATTTGTAATTATGTATTTTAATTTGTAAAAATTTACAAAATGATGAGTTACTTAAAAAGAAAGACATTTAGTCACATTTATGTGATTTAATGAATCACAATTATACTAAATCAACATCATATACTAAACCAAACGTTTATGAGATTAATGAAATTAACTTTATGACAACATTTTGGGGGGGAAACTTTAAAAGTTATAAGATTTAGTAATCAAAATTCTGAGATTTTAGTAGTGATTGCTTTTAAAATAGAAAATAAATCAGTAAATGGTAAAAAAAAAAAAAAAATCAAATTAGTTAAAATTCATAGTATTTTTCCATTAAATCTTATTATAAACAAATGTAATTAAATCTTTTACATTTTAATCAAATGGATATTTTTTTTTTAATAAATCGTAAGTGTGTAGGCGGAGTCTTCGTCTGGCTACGTGTCGGCCGGCTTCCTGTCCAGGATGCCGCTACTTCCTATTCGTCTGATTGCTGATTGGCTGCCATCCAGAGTGGACGACACACACACACACACACACACACACACACACACAAAGAGACACAGACACCAGGACAAACATCCTGTTCTCTCTGATCCTGAACTCCTTTCCTCACCTTGAGGATACAGTGTTCCCTTCGCTGTACGGCTGATGCAACCAGAACAAAATGGCCTCCGGGGGTTCAAACCCCCGAGCAACGGAAGAGTGAGAGCAGATAAAGATGTTTTCTTTTCCTGCTGCGACGCCACCCGAGAGGGAAAGTTAGGAAAGAGCTGAGAAAGCACTTAAAACGTCTCCTTTTGAAAAATGAGCTTTATTTCCCCAACGACCTTCACCGTCTGATCAGGAACTACTTTCTCAGAGGTCAAAGGTCGAGGGGGACGTGTGGAACGAGGAAGAGCTGAAGAGCGCTAACTGAAGAGCGCTAGCTGAAGAGCGCTAACTGAGGAGCGCTAGCTGAAGAGCGCTAGCTGAAGAGCGCTAACTGAAGAGCGCTAGCTGAAGAGCGCCAACTGAAGAGCGCCACCTGAAGAGCGCTAACTGAAGAGCGCCAGCTGAAGAGCGCTAGCTGAAGAGCGCTATCTGAAGAGCGCCACCTGAAGAGCGCTAACTGAAGAGCGCCAGCTGAAGAGCGCTAGCTGAAGAGCGCTAACTGAAGAGCGCTAACTGAAGAGCGCCAACTGAAGAGCGCCAGCTGAAGAGCGCTAACTGAAGAGCGCTAACTGAAGAGCGCTAGCTGAAGAGCGCTAGCTGAAGAGCGCCAGCTGAAGAGCGCCAGCTGAAGAGCGCTAGCTGAAGAGCGCTATCTGAAACATCGAAAACAAAGATTTTTATATTAATACTTGCTTGAATTTGAATCTGTGAGGCAGAATTATGATTTTTATTTTATTTTAATAATTATTTTAATATATAGTCAAAACTAAAATGCGATGTACTAAATTTAAATGATGAGAATAATAATGACACCTTAATTTAAAAGCTTTGATCTACTGGATGTAAAATATAAGATCAACACAATTAACTTTGTGAGATAATACCTATTAATTATGTTTAGAGAGTCAAAACTATCACATTTACTAATAAATATAAATTAACAAAGTCAAAACATGAGATGAACTGAAAACACAAAATTATGACAAAACTATGACCAATAATAAAAGATCTGAAATTATTGTATTTATTGCTTAAAATTAAAGAGATTTTAAAGAATTTAAAATATGACAAAATGAAATTAGCTTGTTTTAGTTTTTATTAATTAACTGGTTGCATTTTTAAAGGAAGACCACTATCTGAATAGACCCTTGGGTGCTTATGTGTGTGAACTGGAAGACGAGGACACACACACACACACACACACACACACACACACACACACACACACACACACACACACACACACACACACACACGCGCAGCTCCACACCTGACGGCTCCAACAATCGCAGGTCGGAGGTGAAACTCACTTCCTCCATAAACAATCAGCCTCTCAGGTGTTTCTGTCCAGAACTAAAAGGTTGAATTAGAAATATTTATATTATCTTTGTAGATAATCATCAGAGTTCATAGTTGATCCGTCGTTAGAGTTTTTTTTCTACTTTCTACACAAATAGTCGGATCGGCTCGGCGTATTGGCTGGAAAAGGTTTTCTCGGGTCAACAAATATTAAGGTTTTAAACATGAAAACCAAAATATTAAGGTTTTAAACATGACAAACAAACATATTAAGGTTTTAAACATGACAAACAGACATATTAAGGTTTTAAACATGTAACACGGCATATTGTTGTGCATTTTAAACCTGTATTTCTGCACAGTTCCATTTAAAGCTTCTAGTATTATTCGTGTTTTAGGAATTGTAGAATCACGTGAAGAACTTAAATGTATGAATAAAGTTATTATTATTTAATTCAATATAAGCGACAGCATGCAGAGGGGCGGGGCTAAAACACCTCCTTACCTCTCTTGCAGTCCGGCTGCAGGTTTCATCCTGAAGGGGGAGGGGCAGAGCCTCAGCTCGTTATTGGCTGTCACGGGGGCGGCGCAGACCAGGGGGGCGTGGCTACCGAAGACGGGGGCGGAGCTAGGAGGAGAGGTCATGTGGGTTTGATTTAACCCAAATGGGGGAGTGTTGGGAGGCGCTTGTCAGCTGACTTACCTGGGCAGTGGGACGGCTGGGGGAGGGGCGAAGCGGCGCAAGGCTACGATTGGCTGCTGCTGGCGAATGGGCGTGGCTACAGTTGCAGGGCGCTCAGCTTGGACCATGCTTCCTGAAGTCACAACCTGGAGGAGGAGGAGAGTTTTTACACACAAAAACTACAGGCTGTTACCAAATATCATTACAATTATTATTTAATTCATTTTATTTCTGTTAAATAAAATGAGGCCCGTCCCACTTGGGATTGAAAAATGCACTATTTGTTTATACATCTTGTGGTTTCAGCAGTGGGCGCCTCACAGGGCTGCCCACTGCTCCCTAAGACATTAAGGATGGGTTAAATGCAGAGGACACATTTCATGTATGTATGTACTATGACGAATAAAAAAAGGATTTCTATTTCTCTCTCTCTCTTCTAAAGCATGTGGAACAAAAACAAACAAGAATAAATAGTTTTAAATGTAAAAAAAAAAGATCTACAAATTATTGTTTCATGCTTAAATATACATGTACAAATATAATAATAAGTGTGTCTCCTTCAGGCCTTCTGTTTGCCATTAATTTGCTTTACGTGTATAATATGCTTTACGTGTATAATTTGCTTTACGTGTATAATTTGCTTTACGTGTATAATTAGCTTATGTGTATAATTTGCTTTACGTGTATAATTTGCTTTACGTGTATAATTAGCTTATGTGTATAATTTGCTTTACGTGTATAATATGCTTTATGTGTATAATTAGCTTATGTGTATAATATGCTTTACGTGTATAATTTGCTTTACGTGTATAATTTGCTTTACGTGTATAATTTGCTTTATGTGTATAATTAGCTTATGTGTATAATTTGCTTTACGTGTATAATTTGCTTATGTGTATAATTTGCTTTACGTGTATAATTTGCTTTACGTGTATAATATGCTTTACGTGTATAATTTGCTTTACGTGTATAATTTGCTTTACGTGTATAATATGCTTTACGTGTATAATTAGCTT
>JBAMJR010000109.1:397500-420000 GCA_038501785.1 Myoxocephalus aenaeus
TGATCCAGGTCACAGTGAAACCCTGATCCAGATCACAGTATAGAAACCCTGATCCAGGTCACAGTGAAACCCTGATCCAGATCACAGTGAAACCCTGATCCAGGTCACAGTGAAACCCTGATCCAGGTCACAGTGAAACCCTGATCCAGATCACAGTGTAACCCTGATCCAGATCACAGTGAAACCCTGATCCAGATCACAGTGGAACCCTGATCCAGGTCACAGTGAAACCCTGATCCAGGTCACTAAGCCTGGACCTGTACTGCATGTATTACAGTTCATAGTGGAGAAAGGTTTCTCACAGACATAAAGGTGCATCACCTGACTGATCACTTCAGTCTGCTCAGGGAAGGATGGAGGATCCTCTCAGAAATGGTCCAGTCTGGTTTTCCTTCTGAATGGAGCTTTTAGATCACTGTTGTGAGTCAATAAGTTGTGTTTGCAACAGCCTCAGGACTGAGACGTGTCTTCATGCTACAGATCAAGCTTCATGGGGCGTGTGCACATGAAACATTAATATTACACAGTTCTTGTTTTCAAATAAAATATTTACTGTCAAAATATGTTCTATAGAAAAATGAACTATTTACAATGTTTACACAATGTGCATGTTTCAGTTTGAAGAACAAGAACAACATGTGTACTCTGTATCTATGTGTGTGTGTGTGTGTGTGTGTGTGTGTGTGTGTGTGTGTGTGTGTGTGTGTGTGTGTGTGTGTGTGTGTGTGTGTGTGTGTGTGTGTGTGTGTGTCCTTAGCCCCTAGAGCCAGGTCCTTAGCTGGCCTGAACCTGAATACCTTCATGAACTTGAAAACCCATGTTTATCAGTCTACTTGTACGTTAATTATTGATCTGAGCACATCACATTAAAACTGGTCACAAGTTAGAGCAGCTCAGCCGGGGGCTCATCAGTATCTCCACACCGCTTCACCCTGAGAGCCTCCTCAAGGAGAGAGTCCAGCTCCATCTCTAGACTTTAGGGGTCATTTCATCAACAGATTCATGTTCTGGGTCACAGATCTTCTAAGAAACATAACACAGAATGTAATTTACTGTCTGGTGTCTTTTATCTCTCTCTTCTCTGAATCTCTCCAGACTCTGTCAGGCTGCTGGATGGAACCAGTCTGTGTTCAGGTAGACTGGAGGTGAGGTCTAACCAGTCTACCCAGTCTAACCAGTCCACCCAGTGGGGGTCCTCAGTGTGTGAAGAGGACTTTGACCAGCAGGATGCAGAGGTGGTCTGTAGGGAGCTTGGCTGTGGCGCTCCTTCAGTCCTCCAGGGGGCGCTCTATGGAGAAGTGGAGGCTCCAATGTGGACCAAAGAGTTCCAGTGTGGAGGCCATGAGTCTGCTCTCCTGGACTGTAGAAGCTCAGGCTCAGAGAGAAACACCTGCTCACCTGGCAAAGCTGTTGGACTCACCTGCTCAGGTAGAAGAGGAGCTGCAGCTTTGATCTGCTTCATCTCTGTTCTCCTGGAACTCACTTTGTTCTTTACTGACGACTCTCTGCTTTCTGTCCAGAACCTGTCAGGTTGGTGGGAGGAGCCAGTCGCTGTGAAGGAACGCTGGAGGTGAAGCCTCAAGGAGACTGGAGACCAGTAGGATACTCTGAAAGGAGACCAGGAAGTTACCCTGACTGGACCCTGAAGGCAGCAGCTGTTGCCTGTAGAGATCTGGACTGTGGCTCTGCTGTTTCTGTGAGAGAGAGAAAAGAGTCTTCACGGAGAGCTGTATGGAGGATCTACTCTTTTTGTCTTCTCTCTGGATCTGCTCTGAGAGATTGTGTAACATCAGATTCCTCTTCCTCCATCGTGGATCTCACCTGCTCAGGTAAGCCCATCAGTGACATCATCAGTGACATCATCAGTGACATCATCTCTGACAGCAGTGTTTCCAGCATGTTCCTTCCTCTCAGTGACAGTCAGGTTTCCATTGGACTGAACTGTAAAGTTATCCAGGACAAGACATCCTGAGACACATCAGCCTGTCTGTCTTCTGCCTGTCTGTCTGTCTTCAGCCTGTCTGTCTGTCTTCAGTCTGTCTGTCTTCAGCCTGTCTGTCTTCAGCCTGTCTGTCTGTCTTCAGCCTGTCTGTCTGTCTTCAGCCTGTCTGTCTGTCTTCAGTCTGTCTGTCTTCAGCCTGTCTGTCTGTCTTCAGCCTGTCTGTCTGTCTTCAGCCTGTCTGTCTGTCTTCAGTCTGTCTGTCTTCAGTCTGTCTGTCTTCAGCCTGTCTGTCTGTCTTCAGTCTGTCTGTCTGTCTTCAGCCTGTCTGTCTGTCTTCAGCCTGTCTGTCTGTCTTCAGCCTGTCTGTCTTCAGCCTGTCTGTCTGTCTTCAGTCTGTCTGTCTGTCTTCAGTCTGTCTGTCTTCAGCCTGTCTGTCTTCAGCCTGTCTGTCTTCAGCCTGTCTGTCTGTCTTCAGCCTGTCTGTCTTCAGCCTGTCTGTCTGTCTTCAGCCTGTCTGTCTGTCTTCAGCCTGTCTGTCTTCAGCCTGTCTGTCTGTCTTCAGTCTGTCTGTCTGTCTTCAGCCTGTCTGTCTTCAGCCTGTCTGTCTTCAGCCTGTCTGTCTGTCTTCAGCCTGTCTGTCTGTCTTCAGTCTGTCTGTCTTCAGTCTGTCTGTCTGTCTTCAGTCTGTCTGTCTTCAGTCTGTCTGTCTGTCTTCAGCCTGTCTGTCTGTCTTCAGCCTGTCTGTCTGTCTTCAGCCTGTCTGTCTTCAGCCTGTCTGTCTGTCTTCAGTCTGTCTGTCTTCAGTCTGTCTGTCTGTCTTCAGTCTGTCTGTCTTCAGCCTGTCTGTCTGTCTTCAGTCTGTCTGTCTGTCTTCAGCCTGTCTGTCTTCAGTCTGTCTGTCTTCAGCCTGTCTGTCTTCAGTCTGTCTGTCTTCAGCCTGTCTGTCTGTCTTCAGCCTGTCTGTCTTCAGTCTGTCTGTCTTCAGTCTGTCTGTCTGTCTTCAGCCTGTCTGTCTGTCTTCAGTCTGTCTGTCTTCAGTCTGTCTGTCTGTCTTCAGCCTGTCTGTCTTCAGCCTGTCTGTCTGTCTTCAGCCTGTCTGTCTGTCTTCAGCCTGTCTGTCTTCAGTCTGTCTGTCTTCAGTCTGTCTGTCTGTCTTCAGCCTGTCTGTCTTCTGTCTGTCTGTCTTCTGTCTGTCTGTCTTCAGCCTGTCTGTCTTCAGCCTGTCTGTCTTCTGTCTGTCTGTCTTCAGCCTGTCTGTCTTCAGCCTGTCTGTCTTCTGTCTGTCTGTCTTCAGTCTGTCTGTCTTCTGTCTGTCTGTCTTCAGTCTGTCTGTCTTCAGTCTGTCTGTCTTCAGCCTGTCTGTCTTCAGCCTGTCTGTCTTCAGCCTGTCTGTCTTCTGTCTGTCTGTCTTCTGTCTGTATGTCTTCTGTCTGTCTGTCTTCAGCCTGTCTGTCTTCTGTCTGTCTGTCTTCTGTCTGTCTGTCTTCAGCCTGTCTGTCTGTCTTCTGTCTGTCTGTCTTCTGTCTGTATGTCTTCTGTCTGTCTGTCTTCAGCCTGTCTGTCTTCAGCCTGTCTGTCTTCTGTCTGTCTGTCTTCTGTCTGTCTGTCTTCAGCCTGTCTGTCTTCTGTCTGTCTGTCTTCTGTCTGTCTGTCTTCTGTCTGTCTGTCTTCTGTCTGTCTGTCTTCTGTCTGTCTGTCTTCAGCCTGTCTGTCTTCAGCCTGTCTGTCTTCAGTCTGTCTGTCTTCAGCCTGTCTGTCTGTCTTCAGTCTGTCTGTCTTCAGTCTGTCTGTCTTCAGCCTGTCTGTCTGTCTTCAGTCTGTCTGTCTTCAGTCTGTCTGTCTTCAGCCTGTCTGTCTGTCTTCAGTCTGTCTGTCTTCTGTCTGTCTGTCTTCAGCCTGTCTGTCTTCTGTCTGTCTGTCTTCTGTCTGTCTGTCTTCTGTCTGTCTGTCTTCTGTCTGTCTGTCTTCAGCCTGTCTGTCTTCAGCCTGTCTGTCTTCAGTCTGTCTGTCTTCAGCCTGTCTGTCTGTCTTCTGTCTGTCTGTCTTCAGTCTGTCTGTCTTCAGTCTGTCTGTCTTCAGCCTGTCTGTCTTCAGCCTGTCTGTCTTCAGCCCTGTGGCATCAGGTTCTTCTTCAGGCTCCATCTTGATCAATGGAGGGTAAATGAACTTCCATCATCTCTGTGTTTACAGACCTGCTGCTTCAGCCAATCATCTCTGTGTCCTCCTCCATGGACGGGGTCTCCGAGGCCCAGCAGCAGGGGGCTCAGGTGCTCAGGGGCTCCAGCTTCACCATCGTCTGCTCCATCCAGCCACAGTACCCAGGAGGCTCCTTCCAGCTCACCTTCAGCTCCTCCAACACGGCTCACAACTCCACCCAGCCAGCTGTCAATCACTCTGCCCACTTCCTGTTTCCTGCTGCAGAGCCCGCCCACCAAGGAAGCTACAGCTGTGTTTATCACGTCTCTGTTTCCTCTCATGACTTCTCCTCTGAGAGCCGTCTGCTCTCCCTCACTGTGTACATCCCAAGTCTCTAAACTGCATCCCTGTTTCCTTCACTTGCGTCCTTTCCTTGCGTCTTAGTCCTTCCCACCAGTGATGCGGAGAGACGCAAGGAAACCAAGCGAGGAGAGAGGACACAAGGAAGTATGTTTTAAGAGACGTGAGACGTCCTTTCCTCTGAAGCGTCACGTGAAGTGATGTCGGTTTATGATGACTGCGGCCGCCTGACAGCTGATCACATCATGACACATGATCAGTGTAACGGACTTGTTTTCTGCTCCGGACTGTTTTAGTAAACATTCTGATAAAAATCCACTTAAAATATTGATTAAAAACGATCGTATAATGTTTGCAGTTGATTTAAGTGTTAAACTACTACTAATAAAAAGACAGTTATCATCAGTGTCCGAGTGGAGATGTCTTCTCTGTAGTCCTGTTAAACAAACTGCATTGAGTATTTATACACAGTGTGTGTATTTATACACAGTGTGTGTATTTATACACAGTGTGTGTATTTATACTGTGTCCTGCTTATACGCGCAGGATCGATTTCTACCTGCGGACTGAGTCTTATTTTTGTAGTATTTACAGCTGTATGTTTTGAAATTCTGTTCGTCACATCATTATAAAATAACCCACAATACAATTATGTTTTTTCTTCATTACGTGTTTCAAAAAGTGTTTTCTCTCTCCAGCTCTGATTTTAATTACATACGTAAAAGTTATTGAAGGAAAGAACAGATCAAACCTTTGAAGACAGTTTGTGATCGTTTTGTTGTTCAGACCTATAATGAACATATTTTAACCAGATGGTGAATAAGAAAACACAAATATATTAAATTTTATCCAAAGCCACTTACATTTTACATCATGTACAACTTGAGTTTAATCTGTGATCGTCTCTGGTATGAAACTCCAGCATCAGTCCGCTCAGCTGCAGCGTCCAATCACATAACAGATGAGCAGTGAGGGGGCGTGTCCAGCGTTAAAACACTTCCTGGAAGCTCGCTCTCGGGGCTCCTCCATCATGACTCCTCGAGCGACTGCGTCACAGAATATATACATTTCTGTGAACACCACCACGACTACCGACCAGTCGCCCTCACATCTCATGTGATGAAGGCGCTGAGAGGCTGGTCTTGGCCCACCTGAGAGGCTGGTCTTGGCCCACCTGAGAGGCTGGTCTTGGCTGGTCTTGACAGATGAGATCAATAGCATATAACACTGTGCGTGGCAAAACACTCAAATGCAAAAGGAGTCACATTAAACGCTAGAAACGCTGCGGTCGTCACTCCAGAGTCACTGGCTGGTCTAGGACATGCTTTTGTCGCCAATCAAAACACCAACGCACCCCCATTAATGACGTATCTGAAACTATCAGGAGTGATATAAAGAACTTCCAGCTTAATGACTAGACAGTTTTACAGAAATTACTGCCTTAACTGTGAGAAGCCATATGCAAAGATTACCAGACATCTCAAGCATTAACATTCAGATAAAGCTGAAGTGGCCAAGGCACTTGCATGCAAACAAAATCTTCTTTTGGGCAAAGTTATAAACTATCACCATAACTGTTCAGTCCTGTCCTCTGGAAAAGGACAATTCATACCGAAAAGACAAGAAACCTATCAAACAGAAAATCTGCCTTGAAAGTTCTGCTTTGCTATGCATGTCAGAACAGACCTCTGGAGACAAGCGTTGCAAATTACAGAAAGCTGTGGAGCCACAAGCCCAGAAAATGACATCCACCAAATTAAGAAAGCATGTTGCCATAGTTTCACAGCTTCTTAATCTAAAACGTCATGAACTAGACCAGCTGGCATAGTCCATGGGACATGATATTGATGTCCATAGGGAGTTTTACAGACTCCCTGAACCAACCTACCAAATGGTAAAAGTGAGAAAAAATATTTTTGCTCTGCAAGGAGGAATGGACCAATTCAAAGGAAAATCCTTGGATGAAATAACTCCACTCTTCAATTGTAAGTAGAGGATATCAATAATGTATGTAGTTTTTAAAAAGCAAACACTCTATACTAGTGGAAAAGTTACTTTGAGAGTTACTTTGTATGCAAGTAACACATTTTGAAAAAAATGTTGCAACAGGAGACCAACAACTCAGATTCAGAGGATGTCCAATCTGAGCAGACTACTACCACAAGTCAAAAGGGTGCTTTATTCCTTGGACTAAAACATATTGTCTACATGAAACATCTTGACTTTCATTCCTCAATTTTTTCAGTAACATACCTTCTTTATTCATTTATAGGGAAGCCAAGACGGCCCTGGTCACAGACTGAGAGAGACGTCAGAGAGCATTTCAAGGATGTCCTAAAGGAAATGAAGATTCCAGGAAAAGTGGACTGTCAAAGATGATCGGATGAAAATGTGATCGAGATGCTGTCGCGGCTGTTGTGAATGAATCAATTGTTGATGCTGCAGAACCAGCTGTTATTGATAATGACTGAGGGTACCAGAGGTGTACCGTCATAGCTGTTCTTTGTGTAAAAGAGTATCCAACCTCAGAGACGACGCCGCATGTGTCAAAGGTGATTCAGACAAATAATTAATGTGGGTTTTTGGCTGGGTCGTTAAAAGGGGACGACGATATCCAACGCCTCTATTAACTGGGGGTTAATATGGCTCCCATACGCTCACACAGAAATGTACCGATTGTAAGCGCATCTGTAAATCAAAACACTGTTTTGATCAGCACAAGCGTCCAGAGGCAGTCCATTCTAAAATCCCCTGTAAAGCCATGAAATACTGTGAGGACTGCGGAAAAACATACAAGGCTACCAAAACAAAAACACACACACATGTTTGTTTACACTGTGGGGAATGGAGAACGACGAGGAGCATGAGTGTTATTCAGCCTCTTGAAAAGAAAGATGCACAAGCTGCTTATTACTGTTCCATTTCGAGACTCCTTAGCACAATGGTAAACATAAGGGAAATGACGTCTGTGCAATGGACATTGACAGGATATCCTGGACACATAAAAACACCCGCAGATCAGGAGAAATATGTCAATGACTATTTCAAAGCGGAGGGCATTCAGCTCCAGCCTGACACAATCTGTGTAAACGAGGCCAAGCTGCTCCTAAACTCTCTGTGGGGTTGTTTTAGCATGAGCAGTAATACGCCCTCCTGTGAACCGATCACTGACCCTGCCAGGTTTACACATCGCCAAAGCCTTCTGTCCCGACCACGAGACCTGACTCCGCCCCCTCCTGAAACCCACCCTGGACTGATTTTGGTGTTTAACCTGCATAAAGTCTGTTAAAGCCTTTCTGGAGTCTGTCGTACTGCATCTGGGTCTAACACTCCTCAACAAAATGACTCAGTTTATGAACTAAATAAGCAACATGCTAATGAAAAGGATTATGAATTACACAATTAAAGCAAACATTGGCATGATTTAAGCAAAATCTTTTATTTTATTTTTTTGAATTCCTTAATTACAAAATTAGGTCAATTCATGAAATACAATAATAACCAAAATTCTAATCAAATAAGTAATTTCCTTAATTACAGAATGAAGCAAAATGCATATGATTTAAGCAAAACCCTTAATAACATTCTTATGAAATAAACTAAATCCTTAATTATAACACCATTTTTATGAAATAAACTACACCCTTAATTATAAAAAACAAGCAAAATCCTTAACAACATTTTTATGATATAAGCAAAATTCTTAATTATAAAAAAACAAGCAACATTCTTATGAAATAAGCAAAGTTCTTAATTATAAAAATCTTATGAAATAAGTAATTCCCTTGATTACAAAATTAAGCAAAATGCTTATGATCTAAGTAAAACTATTATTATTTATTAGGAAATACGCAAAATCATTAATTAAGTTAAATGTTCAAAATCATTAATAACATTATGAATTAGGTCAAATCTTTAATATATCTTTAAATTCCGTAATTACAAAATGTTTTCAATGCAAAAAGTACAAAAATAAGAATAACTCTAGTGAAACAAGTAAAGCTATTGATTATTAAAGATAAGTAAAATCCTGAAGTTCAACAATAAGCTAAATAGTCAAATGTCTTGAAGTTCCCTCAAGTCAGAACAAATGACAAATAAATGAGATGTTTGGGGCTGATCTCAGCTGTGTGTGTTATTATGAATATATATTCTAGATATTATTTTTTATATCTCACATTAACTTTGTTCCTGATGGTCTTTGGTTCCTGACACCCGGCTGCTTGGACTCTGGTAAACCGGATCTCAAGTCTAGTTCTAAATGAAGCTTCCTGTCTGAGGTGTTGTTAAAGGTTCTCCAGCAGGAACCAATGGGCTTGGAGCTGAGAGCCACAGACAGGAAGTCAGAACCTATGAGGAGAGCCCTTGTTGAGAGGAAGAAGGACCGGCTGTAATGGTGTGATATCATATTCCTTCTGGTTTCAATGCGTATGAAAGAGAGCTGCTGGTGGTCGTGGTATGAATCATCTGGATGGAGAGGAGCTGCTTGGAGGAGCTACTCTGCTCCCTGAGCTCCTTCTTCTGCAGCAGGAACACTCAGGTTATAATAATCCATCTCGATGTCCTCCCGTCTGCCCGGCGTCTGCCCCCTGGTGGCCTGGAGAGACATGACAGCACAGTCCTGTCTTCAGTTCACAAACACACACGAGAGCTTCATTCCAGCCGCTGGTCTCAACAACAGGGTGTCATACCTTCCAGAAGCAGTAGAGGGCGGTGTTCACCAGCAGCAGAGCCAGCGGCAGGACGACAGCTTTGATGATGAGAGGGGTTGGATCTGATGGAGCACATGACATCATCACATCATCACATCACATGACATCATCACATGACATCATCACATCACATGACATCATCACATGACATCATCACATCACATGACATCATCACATGACATCATCATCACATGACATCATCATCACATGACATCACATGACATCATCACAGCACATCATCACATCACATGACATCATCACATGACATCACAAGTCCCACAGCTCCCACTGAACCTGAAGCCTACATCACGAGTTCCTCTCATGTCTACTTCATGTTCACTGTGTGAACCAGAGTTATAGAAGAAAACTCTAAACACTCGTTTAAAAATGAATCTATTATTAATCTATTCATCAAAACTTCCATTAAAATACAGTAATTCTCTATTTTATGCCTTTATTGTTATTTTAAGGTGGAAGTTCACAGATGTTTTTCATGCTCTTGTTAAGCGCTTCCTTTTCTTAATTTACCTCCAAAGCAGAACCTCCATTGATTTACATTAAAGGTACAAATTAAATGAGATGTATGATAATAATGTGTCAATGATATTGATATTTATATATTATTATATTTGACCTCTTAAAGAGTTCTTAATCCGTGCAGAAACCCCTTAAAAGCCCTTAAATGCTGCAGCACATAGTCAGCTGTTAGATGTTGTTTAGGTCTGGTTACTACATGAGTGTTCACACAATGAAGGAGTCACATGGTCATCCACAAACAACAGCATGGACTCTGTGGTCAGCTGATCATGTCCAGTCCCTTTGGACCAATCAGCATGGAGACAGGTAGCTCACCTGGGACAGTGAGGGAGAGCAGACGGCTCTCAGAGGAGAAGTCATGAGAGGAAACAGAGACGTGATAAACACAGCTGTAGCTTCCTTGGTGGGCGGGCTCTGCAGCAGGAAACAGGAAGTGGGCAGAGTGATTGACAGCTGGCTGGGTGGAGTTGTGAGCCGTGTTGGAGGAGCTGAAGGTGAGCTGGAAGGAGCCTCCTGGGTACTGTGGCTGGATGGAGCAGACGATGGTGAAGCTGGAGCCCCTGAGCACCTGAGCCCCCTGCTGCTGGGCCTCGGAGACCCCGTCCATGGAGGAGCACACAGAGATGATTGGCTGAAGCAGCAGGTCTGTAAACACAGAGATGATGGAAGTTCATTTACCCTCCATTGATCAAGATGGAGCCTGAAGAAGGACCTGATGCCACAGGCTGAAGACAGACAGGCTGAAGACAGACAGACAGGCTGAAGACAGACAGGCTGAAGACAGACAGGCAGATGTGTCTCAGGATGTCTTGTCCTGGATAACTTTACAGTTCAGTCCAATGGAAACCTGACTGTCACTGAGAGGAAGGAACATGCTGGAAACACTGCTGTCAGAGATGATGTCACTGATGATGTCACTGATGATGTCACTGATGGGCTTACCTGAGCAGGTGAGATCCACGATGGAGGAAGAGGAATCTGATGTTACACAATCTCTCAGAGCAGATCCAGAGAGAAGACAAAAAGAGTAGATCCTCCATACAGCTCTCCGTGAAGACTCTTCTCTCTCTCTCACAGAAACAGCAGAGCCACAGTCCAGATCTCTACAGGCAACAGCTGCTTCCTTCAGGGTCCAGTCAGAGTAACTTCCTGGTCTCCTTTCAGAGTATCCTACTGGTCTCCAGTCTCCTTGAGGCTTCACCTCCAGCGTTCCTTCACAGCGACTGGCTCCTCCCACCAACCTGACAGGTTCTGGACAGAAAGCAGAGAGTCGTCAGTAAAGAACAAAGTGAGTTCCAGGAGAACAGAGATGAAGCAGATCAAAGCTGCAGCTCCTCTTCTACCTGAGCAGGTGAGTCCAACAGCTTTGCCAGGTGAGCAGGTGTTTCTCTCTGAGCCTGAGCTTCTACAGTCCAGGAGAGCAGACTCATGGCCTCCACACTGGAACTCTTTGGTCCACATTGGAGCCTCCACTTCTCCATAGAGCGCCCCCTGGAGGACTGAAGGAGCGCCACAGCCAAGCTCCCTACAGACCACCTCTGCATCCTGCTGGTCAAAGTCCTCTTCACACACTGAGGACCCCCACTGGGTGGACTGGTTATACTGGGTAGACTGGGTGGACTGGTTAGACTGGGTAGACTGGTTAGACCTCACCTCCAGTCTACCTGAACACAGACTGGGTCCATCCAGCAGCCTGACAGAGTCTGGAGAGATGAGAGAAGATGAAAGAGATAAAAGACACCAGACAGTAAATAAAAGATGAAACAAAAATTCAAAGACAAAATAAAAAATACAGATAGTCAATAATAATAATCTTAATAATCATAACAACACATAACATACCATAATACTGCTTCAATACATACAGTATATATGACACCAGTAGAATGGTCACCATGGTAACAACCTAACATAACTGGGTCAGACACCAGGTCTAGACCAGTGGTGCCCAACCAGTCCACCTGACTGGTTTCCAGCTGATTATGAGACACTTAGTTGCAAGAATAGAATCCTGAAGTGAAGGATCTCTTGTTCTCTGGTTCTCGCTCTGCTCTACAACAGTGGAACCACACAGGCGTCCTGATACAACTCAACACGAGGTGACAACACATCAAACACACAACCATGAAGAGAGGAAGGTCATCAAACTCATCCCTGGACCAGGAACACTTTGACATGTCGGCTCCTACAAACATCCCTTCACAACTTCAACAACCACCAATAATACATCACAGTAAAGCTCTGGCTGGTGCATGCTGGGTAAGGTCCAGGAGCTCTGGCTGGCTGGTGCATGCTGGGTAATGTCCAGGAGACAGAAGCTAAGAGGAGTGGTGCTCCCGGTTCTTCATGCTGTTCAACAGAGACTTCTAGAAACAGCATCAGTGTTCCAGCTGGACAGATTCTCTCTGCAGATTCACATGAGATCACATCAAGGGAACAGCTGATGATGAAGAGTTATGGACTCACTGATGGAACCAGGATCCACACCTCAGAAGATGGGCCTTGACCTTGATGACCAACATGTCTCCACCTCAGCAACACGGTGGAGCAGGAGAGTTAGACATGAACACAAGTCACCTTGAAGCAGACCACGAGGAACCTGAACAGGTGAAGCTCATGAAGGATAGAGCCGCCTCAGAGAGGCTCTACACAGATCACTGCTGGAGGAGGGACTGGACCCAACACAGGGGTTACATGTAGACAGAGGAGGGACTGGACCCAACACAGGGGTTACATGTACACAGAGGATGGACACTGATGGATTTACCTGAGCAGGTGAGATCCAGGATGACGTGAGAGAAACCTGATGTTACACAATCTCTCAGAGCAGATCCAGAGAGAAGACAGGGAGAGTTGATCCACCACACAGATCTCTCTGAGGACTCTTCTCTCTCTCTCTCTCTCTCTCTCTCTCTCATAGAAACAGCAGAGCCACAGTCCAGCTCTCTACAGGCAACAGCTGCTTCCTTCAGGGTCCAGTAAGAGTCAATTCCTGGTCTCCAGTCATAGTATTCTACTGGTTTCCAGTCTCCTTGATGCTTCACCTCCAGCGTTCCTTCACAGCGACTGGCTCCTCCCACCAACCTGACAGGTTCTGGACAGAAAGCAGAGAGTCGTCAGTAAAGAACAAAGTGAGTTCCAGGAGAACAGAGATGAAGCAGATCAAAGCTGCAGCTCCTCTTCTACCTGAGCAGGTGAGTCCAACAGCTTTGCCAGGTGAGCAGGTGTTTCTCTCTGAGCCTGAGCTTCTACAGTCCAGGAGAGCAGACTCATGGCCTCCACACTGGAACTCTTTGGTCCACATTGGAGCCTCCACTTCTCCATAGAGCGCCCCCTGGAGGACTGAAGGAGCGCCACAGCCAAGCTCCCTACAGACCACCTCTGCATCCTGCTGGTCAAAGTCCTCTTCACACACTGAGGACCCCCACTGGGTGGACTGGTTAGACTGGGTAGACTGGTTAGACCTCACCTCCAGTCTACCTGAACACAGACTGGTTCCATCCAGCAGCCTGACAGAGTCTGGAGAGATGAGAGAAGATGAAAGAGATAAAAGACACCAGACAGTAAATAACATTTTGTCTTGTGTTCAATGGAGGCCGGCCAATAGAGGGCCACGGGGCCTGGCCCCAATATTAATAATTATATTAATAAATTATACAAATTGTCAATTTTTGTGTTTTTGAGCTATAGAATATACCCAGTAATATTTGTAAAATAAGATATCTGCTCAAAATATCTGCTTTCCTGCTTGTCCTCTCTGCTGGTTCACCTCTGCTGCTAGTGCACGTGGTGGGGCCAGATCGATTTGGCCCAAGGAAGACGGGTCTAATACGCAGTTTAGCCAATCACTGATTAAAGATGATAATGAGTGACATACAATTTATCCAACCAGCGCCCTTTAAAAGACTTCCGGAGGGGCCATTCTCAGTTGGCCCCATGGTGCGCGTTCACGGCTAGTCTCTCGTTCTCATCTCTTGTGTTCTCGTCTGCCCGTCTCTCGCAGCGCCATTGTAGACATGACAATGGAACATCCAAGCAGGAGCGCTACTCTTGCAAGAAGACTCAAACCTAACTAGATCAAATCTCTTCTCCAGGACTTGGACTGCATGCTGCTGTCGGTTATAAGGGATTACATTCTGGAGGAAGTAAAGAACGCTGATTTTATCGGCAAGTGGACGAGACGACGGACATTTCCACCCACTGCCAGCCGATGCTCATGCTACGCTACATCGGCGCTAACGGTAACCTACAAGAGCATTTTTTCCAAGTACATCAATGTCCAGAACGCGACCGCGGACACCATCGCTACAGCGCTATGACTGGCTGCTGTAATGAGGGGAGCCACCGGCGGAGTGCAGCGTTTTTCCTGGCATTGCCCTCCGGAAACCAAGCAGCGGCGAGGGGTTAGCTAGTGGGCTAACGTTAGCCTGCTACCACTGCTCAACAAAGAGAAAACGTTTGTTTAGCTACAGACGGGGCAAGATCATGCCAAATGTGGACATGCTATTCAACTAGCTGCAGAAGAGGAACATCGACCCTGTCTTCATTAACTCTTTGTCCACAGGGACCGCGAGGTCGCGGTATGACACTCTACATTTCTCTACGTTTCTAAAATATTCATAGCGTCGCGATAATACATCGCAGAAATATGATTTTACGTCTGACTGAAAGAGGAGACTTCCTGCTTACGTGATGGACTCACCTGAGCAGGTGAGATCCACGATGGCGTAAAAGAAACCTGATGTTACACAATCTCTCAGAGCAGATCCAGAGAGAAGACAGGGAGAGTAGATCCTCCACACAGATCTCAGTGAGGACTCCTCTCTCTCTCTCACAGAAACAGCAGAGCCACAGTCCAGAGCTCTACAGACAACATCTGCTTCCTTCAGGGTCCAGTAAGTTAAACTTCCTGGTCTCCTTTCAGAGTATTCTACTGGTCTCCAGTCTCCTTGAGGCTTCACCTCCAGCGTTCCTTCACAGCGACTGGCTCCTCCCACCAACCTGACAGGTTCTGGACAGAAAGCAGAGAGTCGTCAGTAAAGAACAAAGTGAGTTCCAGGAGAACAGAGATGAAGCAGATCAAAGCTGCAGCTCCTCTTCTACCTGAGCAGGTGAGTCCAACAGCTTTGCCAGGTGAGCAGGTGTTTCTCTCTGAGCCTGAGCTTCTACAGTCCAGGAGAGCAGACTCATGGCCTCCACACTGGAACTCTTTGGTCCACATTGGAGCCTCCACTTCTCCATAGAGCGCCCCCTGGAGGACTGAAGGAGCACCACAACCAAGCTCCCTACAGACCACCTCTGCATCCTGCTGGTCAAAGTCCTCTTCACACACTGAGGACCCCCACTGGGTGGACTGGTTATACTGGGTAGACTGGTTAGACCTCACCTCCAGTCTACCTGAACACAGACTGGTTCCATTCAGCAGCCTGACAGAGTC
Organism: Myoxocephalus aenaeus; assembly: GCA_038501785.1. Lineage (NCBI taxonomy): Eukaryota > Metazoa > Chordata > Actinopteri > Perciformes > Cottidae > Myoxocephalus > Myoxocephalus aenaeus. The sequence continues at coordinate 412,625 of JBAMJR010000109.1, forward strand.
TGGAGAGATGAGAGAAGAGAGAGATAAAAGACACCAGACAGTAAATAAAAGATGAAACAACAATTCAAAGACACAATAAAAAAATACAGATAGTCAATAATAATAATCTTAATAATCATAACAACACATAGCATACCATAATACTGCTTCAATACATACAGTATATACGACACCAGTAGAATGGTCACCATGGTAACAACCTAACATAACTGGGTCAGACACCAGGTCTAGACCAGTGGTGCCCAACCAGTCCATCTGACTGGTTTCCAGCTGATTGTGAGACACTTAGTCGCAAGAATAGAATCCTGAAGTGAAGGATCTCTTGTTCTCTGGTTCTCGCTCCGCTCTACAACAGTGGAACCACACAGGCGTCCTGATACAACTCAACACGAGGTGACAACACATCAAACACACAACCATGAAGAGAGGAAGGTCATCAAACTCATCCCTGGACCAGGAACACTTTGACATGTCGGCTCCTACAAACATCCCTTCACAACTTCAACAACCACCAATAATACATCACAGTAAAGCTCTGGCTGGTGCATGCTGGGTAATGTCTGGCAGCTCTGGCTGGCTGGTGCATGCTGGGTAATGTCCAGGAGACAGAAGCTATGGGCCAGTCCCAATCTCCACCCTTATGGACTCACGGACTTTGAGGCGCGCTCTCGCAAAGTCCGTGAGGGTTTAGGGGTGTCCCATTGTCACATCGTCGAGTGCTCGAGGCTCTGGCAGACATTTTGAGCCCTTTATGATCCCTTTCCGTAAATCAGCATTAGATGCTGACTTTGCCTAAGGGAATTACCCACAGTTCATAGCAATGTGACGCTAAACACGCAGTTCCCAATGGAAGCATGAAGACGTAAAAAAAAAAAAAAGGGTAAACAAAGAGACACGTGGGCGTTCAGCCCGATAAAATACACTATAACATTACGGATTAAAGATGGAACAGAAAAACACATGAAATCAGAGGAAAGCAAGCAGAAAATATATATATATAAATATTTTTTTTACATTCATCAAACATTTCGTTTTGACAAAACGACTAAATAGATCATTTCAAATGACTTCTCATCTCGTGAAGTTGACGTTCAAATCAGTGAATAAAAAGTATAAAATAAATACACAATTGTACACAATATTTGTGTATGTGGTCATGTGATGTTGCAGCAAAGTGCTGTCCCATTCATATTCACACCAGTTCAAGCCCTCACAGCCTCTCACACTCAGCCACTTAGCAGCTGACGTCAATGAGTGCCTGAGGGTTCAGGGCTTGAGGGTTTAGGGTGGAGATTGGGATTGGGCCTAAGAGAAGGAGTGGTGCTCCCGGTTCTTCATGCTGTTCAACAGAGACTTCTAGAAACAGCATCAGTGTTCCAGCTGGACAGATCCTCTCTGCAGATTCACATGAGATCACATCAAGGGAACAGCTGATGATGAAGAGTTATGGACTCACTGATGGAACAAGGATCCACACCTCAGAAGATGGGCCTTGACCTTGATGACCAACATGTCTCCACCTCAGCAACATGGTGGAGCAGGAGAGTTAGACATGAACACAAGTCACCTTGAAGCAGACCACGAGGAACCTGAACAGGTGAAGCTCATGAAGGATAGAGCCGCCTCAGAGAGGCTCTACACAGATCACTGCTGGAGGAGGGACTGGACCCAACACAGGGGTTACATGGAGCACAGAGGAGGGACTGGACCCAACACAGGGGTTACATGTAGACAGAGGAGGGACTGGACCCAACACAGGGATTACATGTACACAGAGGAGGACACTGATGGATTTACCTGAGCAGGTGAGATCCACGATGGAGGAAGAGGAACCTGATGTTACACAATCTCTCAGAGCAGATCCAGAGTGAACACAGTAAGAGTTGATACTCCACACAGATCTATCTGAGGACTCTTTTCTCTCTCTCACAGAAACAGCAGAGCCACAGTCCAGATCTCTACAGACAACAGCTGCATCCTTCATGGTCCAGTAAGAGTAATGTCTTGGTCTCCAGTCATAGTATTCTACTGGTTTCCAGTCTCCTTGATGCTTCACCTCCAGTGTTCCTGCACAGCGACTGGCTCCTCCCACCAACCTGACAGGTTCTGGACAGAAAGCAGAGAGTCGTCAGTAAAGAACAAAGTGAGTTCCAGGAGAACAGAGATGAAGCAGATCAAAGCTGCAGCTCCTCTTCTACCTGAGCAGGTGAGTCCAACAGCTTTGCCAGGTGAGCAGGTGTTTCTCTCTGAGCCTGAGCTTCTACAGTCCAGGAGAGCAGACTCATGGCCTCCACACTGGAACTCTTTGGTCCACATTGGAGCCTCCACTTCTCCATAGAGCGCCCCCTGGAGGACTGAAGGAGCGCCACAGCCAAGCTCCCTACAGACCACCTCTGCATCCTGCTGGTCAAAGTCCTCTTCACACACTGAGGACCACCACTGGGTAGACTGGTTAGACTGGATAGACTGGTTAGACCTCACCTCCAGTCTACCTGAACACAGACTGGTTCCATCCAGCAGCCTGACAGAGTCTGGAGAGATGAGAGAAGAGAGAGATAAAAGACACCAGACAGTAAATTACATTCTGTGTTATGTTTCTTAGAAGATCTGTGACCCAGAACATGAATCTGTTGATGAAATGACCCCTAAAGTCTAGAGATGGATCTGGACTCTCTCCTTGAGGAGGCTCTCAGGGTGAAGCGGTGTGGAGATACTGATGAGCCCCCGGCTGAGCTGCTCTAACTTGTGACCAGTAGGTCACTGGTGCCTGTTATGGTGGAAACCAGTGAATGGGAAAGCTGTCCAGCTGGAGGAGGAGTCCTTTCTGCTGGTTGCTGGTTGGACCAGAGGACTCCTGGAGCAGCAGACATGGAGGTCTCATATAAAGACATCTTGTTGCATTCAGCACCTGATTTACTGAGCAGCAGCTCATCAGACAAGTCTGCTGCTGCTCCAGCTGGTGATGTCAACCTGGACACGTTACTGTCACAGAGGAGGATGGACACGTTACTGTCATAGAGGAGGATGGACACGTTACTGTCATAGAGGAGGATGGACATGTTACTGTCATAGAGGAGGATGGACACGTTACTGTCACAGAGGAGGATGAACACGTTACTGTCATAGAGGAGGATGAACACGTTACTGTCATAGAGGAGGATGAACACGTTACTGTCATAGAGGAGGATTGACACGTTACTGTCATAGAGGAGGATGGACACGTTACTGTCATAGAGGAGGATGGACACGTTACTGTCATAGAGGAGGATGGACACGTTACTGTCATAGAGGAGGATGGACACGTTACTGTCACAGAGGAGGATGGACACGTTACTGTCATAGAGGAGGATGAACACGTTACTGTCATAGAGGAGGATGGACACGTTACTGTCACAGAGGAGGATGGACATGTTACTGTCATAGAGGAGGATGGACACGTTACTGTCATAGAGGAGGATGGACACGTTACTGTCACAGAGGAGGATGGACACGTTACTGTCATAGAGGAGGATGAACACGTTACTGTCATAGAGGAGGATGGACACGTTACTGTCACAGAGGAGGATGGACATGTTACTGTCATAGAGGAGGATGGACACGTTACTGTCACAGAGGAGGATGGACACGTTACTGTCATAGAGGAGGATGAACACGTTACTGTCATAGAGGAGGATGGACACGTTACTGTCATAGAGGAGGATGGACACGTTACTGTCATAGAGGAGGATGGACACGTTACTGTCATAGAGGAGGATGGACACGTTACTGTCACAGAGGAGGATGGACACGTTACTGTCACAGAGGAGGATGGACACGTTACTGTCATAGAGGAGGATGGACATGTTACTGTCAAAGAGGAGGATGGACACGTTACTGTCACAGAGGAGGATGGACACGTTACTGTCACAGAGGAGGATGGACACGTTACTGTCACAGAGGAGGATGGACACGTTACTGTCACAGAGGAGGATGGACACGTTACTGTCACAGAGGAGGATGGACGCGTTACTGTCATAGAGGAGGATGGACACGTTACTGTCACAGAGGAGGATGGACACGTTACTGTCACAGAGGAGGATGGACACGTTACTGTCACAGAGGAGGATGGACGCGTTACTGTCATAGAGGAGGATGAACACGTTACTGTCACAGAGGAGGATGGACACGTTACTGTCATAGAGGAGGATGGACACGTTACTGTCATAGAGGAGGATGGACACGTTACTGTCACAGAGGAGGATGGACACGTTACTGTCACAGAGGAGGATGGACACGTTACTGTCATAGAGGAGGATGAACACGTTACTGTCACAGAGGAGGATGGACACGTTACTGTCATAGAGGAGGATGAACACGTTACTGTCATAGAGGAGGATGGACACGTTACTGTCATAGAGGAGGATGAACACGTTACTGTCATAGAGGAGGATGGACACGTTACTGTCATAGAGGAGGATGGACACGTTACTGTCACAGAGGAGGATGGACACGTTACTGTCACAGAGGAGGATGGACACGTTACTGTCATAGAGGAGGATGGACACGTTACTGTCATAGAGGAGGATGGACACGTTACTGTCACAGAGGAGGATGGACACGTTACTGTCACAGAGGAGGATGGACACGTTACTGTCATAGAGGAGGATGAACACGTTACTGTCACAGAGGAGGATGGACACGTTACTGTCATAGAGGAGGATGAACACGTTACTGTCATAGAGGAGGATGGACACGTTACTGTCATAGAGGAGGATGAACACGTTACTGTCATAGAGGAGGATGAACACGTTACTGTCATAGAGGAGGATGGACACGTTACTGTCATAGAGGAGGATGGACACGTTACTGTCATAGAGGAGGATGGACACGTTACTGTCATAGAGGAGGATGGACACGTTACTGTCACAGAGGAGGATGGACACGTTACTGTCATAGAGGAGGATGAACACGTTACTGTCATAGAGGAGGATGGACACGTTACTGTCATAGAGGAGGATGAACACGTTACTGTCATAGAGGAGGATGAACACGTTACTGTCATAGAGGAGGATGAACACGTTACTGTCATAGAGGAGGATGGACACGTTACTGTCATAGAGGAGGATGGACGCGTTACTGTCATAGAGGAGGATGAACACGTTACTGTCATAGAGGAGGATGAACACGTTACTGTCATAGAGGAGGATGAACACGTTACTGTCATAGAGGAGGATGGACACGTTACTGTCATAGAGGAGGATGGACGCGTTACTGTCATAGAGGAGGATGGACACGTTACTGTCACAGAGGAGGATGGACACGTTACTGTCACAGAGGAGGATGGACACGTTACTGTCATAGAGGAGGATGAACACGTTACTGTCACAGAGGAGGATGGACACGTTACTGTCATAGAGGAGGATGAACACGTTACTGTCATAGAGGAGGATGGACACGTTACTGTCATAGAGGAGGATGGACACGTTACTGTCATAGAGGAGGATGGACACGTTACTGTCATAGAGGAGGATGGACACGTTACTGTCATAGAGGAGGATGGACACGTTACTGTCATAGAGGAGGATGGACACGTTACTGTCATAGAGGAGGATGAACACGTTACTGTCATAGAGGAGGGCACTGATGGGCTTACCTGAGCAGGTGAGATCCACAATGGAGGAAGAGGAATCTGATCTTAAACAATCTCTAGGAGCAGATCCATAGAAAACACAGTGAGAGTAGATCGTCCACACAGGTCTATCTGAGGACTCTTTTCTCTCTCTCACAGAAACAGCAGAGCCACAGTCCAGATCTCTGCAGGCAACAGCTGCTGCCTTCAGGGTCCAGTCAGATTCACCTCCTAGTCTCCTTTCAGAGTATTCTACTGGTCTCCAGTCTCCTTGATGTTTCATCTCCAGTGATCCTTCACAGCGTCTGGCTCCTCCCACCAACCTGACAGGTTCTGAACAGAAAGCAGAGAGTCGTCAGTAAAGAAATGAATTCCATGTAGAAATCATCAAACTAAAACTTCTGATTCTGCTTCATTGAGTCTTTCTTTCTCTTTTCTTTCTCTATTTACCTGTTGATGTGTGGTTTCCTTCAGCATGGAGTCCTGGAGAGAAAGACACATGTAAGTAAATGTAATAGAGATAGACAATATTAGTTGTGTTAAGTAAATGTAATATAGATAGATAATATAAGTTGTGTTAAGTAAATGTAATAGAGATATACAATATTAGTTGTTTTAAGTAAATGTAATAGAAATCCACACATTGTTCATACATGTGTTATGTGACTTATTTGGTTGTTGCAGTTGGACCTTTATTTAAAAGCAGGACTGTTTCAGATGTCTCCTTCTGTTTCAGCCAATCAGAGAAGAGAAGATTATAGGGGAATATTTGAGACAAGACAATAAAGGAAATTGTGTCATTTTGATGATGTTCCTATTTTTGTGATCCTCCATAATTTAAAGGTTAACTGTTCAGTTGGCGTAAGTGATTCCTGCAAATCGGTAAGAATAAGACATTATCGATCATAAAGTAACATGGCGACAACATATTGATTATATAAATGGTAAAATGTCAAAAGCAATAATGTATAAATGTAGAGATGTACTAACTTCTAAGTCCTTGATATCATTTATTAATCACTTATACTTCCATATATATCTTATTGTGTGGAGGTGTGGGGTCAACCTATAAAACATGTATAAATTCAACGTCTTGTTACAAAAACGAGAGACACGCAACATGAATAATGCTGTTACTATGGTTACTATGGTTACTATGAGCACACAAATCCATTGTTTGTCAGATCTCATGTTATGGAATTTAATGATTTGGTTTATTATAAAGTAATGCAGAAAATATACAGAGCTAAAGCGAAGTCACTGCCAGACTGTGTAGAAATACAAATACTGTGTAGAAATACAAATACTGTGTAGAAATACAAAGAGTGTGTACAAATACAAAGAGTGTGGACAAAGGTTGTTTTCAATACAGATGTTTGTAAGTTTAATGTACAAAAAGCTACAAAAATAAAAAGGGGATTAAAAGAAGATTTATCTCTATTGTGAATGGTCAACTCATTTTTGGTTTTCAAAAGGATTGTTTAAAGCATTTTTTTTAGGGTTACAAGTGTGAATGGAATGTGTGTATATATATATATATATATATATATATATATATATATATATATATATATATATATATATATATATATATATGTATGTATATATATATATATATATGTATGTATATATATATATATATATATATTTATATATATATATATATATATATATATATATATATATACACACATCTTTATTTGATTAATCATATCGAAATAATTTTCTGATTTAATTGATAAGAATTAAGGCTAGGAACATATAGTCA
>JBAMJR010000109.1:425000-440000 GCA_038501785.1 Myoxocephalus aenaeus
CCTCGGCCTGTATGAGGCCTGACCTGACTTTTGTTTGTGAATTAAATTTACTTTTTTAACTGTTGCTTCGCCGTTTGGGTCCTCCCTTAAATCCCCACCTGACAGAACAATCCGACCAGTATCTGGACCCAGTCTGCAACTTTTTATTTATTTTTTCAACCCTTTTCCTGGTCCTGCCACGGCAAATCCACGGCCAGCCACTGTCCGCGTATATTTTTATGACGCTCGTGGCTGTAGCCTGGCTACCACAACCAGACTATGGATGCAGATTTTGATGCGGTTAATGAGCCCCGTGAGGCCTTCTGTGGTCGCCGTAGCCACCAGGAGGGTCATGTCGACCAGGTTATGGACCCTGAGCGCAACCCATGGTTGGGTTCCCGGCTGGCTTATGGTGGGCCCCGTAACCTGAGGGGCAAGACTCCTGGCGCCAGGGTTCCTGATCCGGAGGCCCAAACTTCTGGGCCTCGTCGGCGTTGGGTCCCCGTCTGCTCCACGTCTCCAGTCGGCGGTCCGGCCGATCCCAGTTCCACGTCTCCAGTCGGCGGTCCGGCCGATCCCAGTTCCACGTCTCCAGTCGGCGGTCCGGCCGATCCCAGTTCCACGTCTCCAGTCGGCGGTCCGGCCGATCCCAGTTCCACTTCTCCAGTCGGCGGTCCGGCCGATCCCTGCTCCACTCCTCCATCACAACGACCGGCTTTTCAGGGACATGATGGAGTCCCTCCAAGCCCTGTTCCCAGACAAGGTCCCAGCTCCCCCTGTCCTGTCGGCGTCGCCCGCCTCTGTGCCGCTGCCGCCTCTGGCCGCAGTCGACCCCTGCACCCCGTGTCTCATTCATTGTCAGCTATTTTATCTTTTGTATTAGGGGTTGCTTTAACCATGTTTTAACTGTTTTTATTTTTGTTTGACTGGTTCTGTGGCACTCGGAGTTTCTGATGGTCAGACCCTCAGAGACCCTCAGAGACCATCAGAGACCACCAGAGACCCTCAGAGACCATCAGAGACCACCAGAGACCCTCAGAGACCATCAGAGACCACCAGAGACCCTCAGAGACCATCAGAGACCACCAGAGACCCTCAGAGACCCCCAGAGACCATCAGAGACCACCAGAGACCCTCAGAGACCCCCAGAGACCATCAGAGACCACCAGAGACCCTCAGAGACCATCAGAGACCATCAGAGACCACCAGAGACCCTCAGAGACCATCAGAGACCATCAGAGACCCTCAGAGACCCCCAGAGACCATCAGAGACCATCAGAGACCCTCAGAGACCCTCAGAGACCCCCAGAGACCCTCAGAGACCATCAGAGACCCCCAGAGACCACTAGAGACCACCAGAGACCATCAGCTCATTTAAATCCAGATTGAAGACTTTTCTGTTGCTGTTGCCTTTAATTGAACCAGTTTCAAGGATATTAATCAATTCCTGCATCTCACTACTGCATTTTATTTCTTAAACTGCAACTTGTATTCTATTTTTAGCTGTTTGACCGTTTTCAATGTTTTAATGAATATTCTTAATTGTTTTTAAGTCGTGTTTTCTCTGCATGATGTTTTGATGCGTTTATGTGAAGCACTTTGAAGCCTTGTTGTTGAAATGTGCTACACATAAACTTGCCTTTCCTCTGTGGGACATTTCAGTAATAATGATAATAATCCGATCAATTATGGCGATAAAGAAATTGCATGTAAGTCATAACCAAAGCCTTGAGGTGTCATGTCCTGCCTAGTTTGAGACACTGAGATATGAATGTGACAGTTTTTAAAGATACAGATTAAGTCTTAATTATGGGATGTGTCTCATCATTTAAAGAATTAAAACATTTTATTTATAGTGTTCCTAACTTTGACGATGTATTTTTCAATTTTCTGGGAGAAGTTTGTCATCCAAAGCTGAAGTTTTGAGTATAATCATATATATATATATATATATATATATATATATATATATATATATATATATATATATATATATATCATATTTAGACTCTTTCATTACTTGTTATTATTTATGTAATGTTGTAATGCCAATGTTATATTCTTAGTTCTTTTTCACATTATTATCCAAGTGAACGAGCGGCAAACTACCAGAGTACTACCTGTTGTTAAGTAATAATACATTTCATTTTTAAACACACTTTTCTTTCAGAAGAAACTCCGAGTGCCACAGAACCAGTCAAACAAAAATAAAAACAGTTAAAACATGGTTAAAGCAACCCCTAATACAAAAGATAAAATAGCTGACAATGAATGAGACACGGGGTGCAGGGGTCGACTGCGGCCAGAGGCGGCAGCGGCACAGAGGCGGGCGACGCCGACAGGACAGGGGGAGCTGGGACCTTGTCTGGGAACAGGGCTTGGAGGGACTCCATCATGTCCCTGAAAAGCCGGTCGTTGTGATGGAGGAGTGGAGCAGGGATCGGCCGGACCGCCGACTGGAGAAGTGGAACTGGGATCGGCCGGACCGCCGACTGGAGACGTGGAACTGGGATCGGCCGGACCGCCGACTGGAGAAGTGGAACTGGGATCGGCCGGACCGCCGACTGGAGACGTGGAACTGGGATCGGCCGGACCGCCGACTGGAGACGTGGAGCAGACGGGGACCCAACGCCGACGAGGCCCAGAAGTTTGGGCCTCCGGATCAGGAACCCTGGCGGCAGGAGTCTTGCCCCTCAGGTTACGGGGCCCACCATAAGCCAGCCGGGAACCCAACCACGGGTTGCGCTCAGGGTCCATAACCTGGTCGACATGACCCTCCTGGTGGCTACGGCGACCACAGAAGGCCTCACGGGGCTCATTAACCGCATCAAAATCTGCATCCATAGTCTGGTTGTGGTAGCCAGGCTACAGCCACGAGCGTCATAAAAATATACGCGGACAGCGGCTGGCCGTGGATTTGCCGTGGCAGGACCAGGAAAAGGGTTGAAAAAATAAATAAAAAGTTGCAGACTGGGTCCAGATACTTGCAGACTGGGTCCAGGCATTTGGGTCCTCCATTAAATCCCCACCTGACAGTATTACTTAACAGGTAGTACTGTATTACTTAACTACAGGTAGTACTGTATTACTTAACAGGTAGTATTACTTAACAACAGGTAATACTGTATTAATTATGAATTATTAATGTACTCCACCCTCAGATCTACAAACCGCTCGCTCCTCCGGTCCCCAACATAAAACTCCACCATTGGGACCAGGCCTTTTGCTCTGCAGCGCCACCTATGGACTGGTCTCCTGACCACCTGAGGGCAACTTAGACACTGGACTCTTTTAAGACTAAAAACCTTTTTCTTCAGGAAGGCTTTTTTTACCTTGTGTGGATTCATTGTCAGCTATTTTATCTTTTTGATTAGGGGTTGCTTTAACCATGTTTTAACTGTTTTTATTTTGTTTGACTGAATATTGGCTCTGTGGCAGAAAAGTGTGTTTAAAAATGAAATTTATTATTACTTAACAACAGGTAGTACTCTGGTAGTTTGCCGCTCGTTCACTTGGATAATAATGTGAAAAAGAACTAAGAATATAACATTGGCATTACAACATTACATAAATAATAACAAGTAATGAAAGAGTCTAAATATTATATATATATATATATATATATATATATATATATATATATATATATATATATGATTATACTCAAAACTTCAGCTTTGGATGACAAACTTCTCCCAGAAAATTTAAAAATAGATTGTCAAAGTTAGGAACACTATAAATAAAATGTTTTAATTCTTTAAATGATGAGACACATCCCATAATTAAGACTTAATCTGTATCTTTAAAAACTGTCACATTCATATCTCAGTGTCTCAAACTAGGCAGGACATGACACCTCAAGGCTTTGGTTATGACTTACATGCAATTTCTTTATCGCCATAATTGATCGGATTATTATCATTATTACTGAAATGTCCCACAGAGGAAAGGCAAGTTTATGTGTAGCACATTTCAACAACAAGGCTTCAAAGTGCTTCACATAAACGCATCAAAACATCATGCAGAGAAAACACGACTTAAAAACAATTAAGAATATTCATTAAAGCATTGAAAACGGTCAAAAAGCTAAAAATAGAATAAAAGTTGCAGTTTAAGAAATAAAATGCAGTAGTGAGATGCAGGAATTGATTAATATCCTTGAAACTGGTTCAATTAAAGGCAACAGCAACAGAAAAGTCTTCAATCTGGATTTAAATGAGCTGATGGTCTCTGGGGGTCTCTGGTGGTCTCTGTGGGTCTCTGATGGTCTCTGAGGGTCTCTGGTGGTCTCTGTGGGTCTCTGATGGTCTCTGAGGGTCTCTGGGGGTCTCTGAGGGTCTCTGAGGGTCTCTGGGGGTCTCTGAGGGTCTCTGGGGGTCTCTGAGGGTCTCTGTGGGTCTCTGATGGTCTCTGGTGGTCTCTGAGGGTCTCTGGGGGTCTCTGAGGGTCTCTGGTGGTCTCTGATGGTCTCTGAGGGTCTCTGAGGGTCTCTGATGGTCTCTGAGGGTCTCAGCAGATATGTGGAGCAGAAAAGTTGAACGCTGCTTCTCCGTGTTTAGTTCTGACTCTTGGAACAGGAAGTAGACCCGTCCCAGACCACCTGAGGGGTCAGATGGTTCATAAGGTAGACCAGCAGATCACAAATGGATTTAGGCCCTTAAAGCTATTCAACATCTTAGGCTGGTGGGCTCTTTATCACTGCAGTGTAAGTGTTAGAATCAGAATCAGAATCAGAAACTGTTTATTGCCAGGAATGTTTCGAGGCGGAAGGTGCAGACATTGGACATGGGACGTTAGACGAGACAAACAATCAACAACCAACGACAACAACAATGCAATGGGTGTTAAAATAAGTGTAAGATAAGATAAAGTGCTCAGACAACAGATACGTTAATGTGAGTGTACGTGTGTGTTTAAGTTAAAGTGTACGTTAAAGTGACGAGTGTCTAAGTTAAAAGTGTATGTTAAGTGGCATGAGTGTTTAAATATGAAGTGTGCAGAGGAGTGACCGGTAAGGAGAAAGAAAGAAGAGGAAAATAAAAATAAAAATAAGAATAAAAATAGTCCTGGGGGTGACAGAGTCAGTCAGTGGGGGACCCGAGCCCTGTTGATGAGCCCGACTGCCGACGGGAAGAAACTGTTGGTGTGGCGTGAGGCGTTGGTCCTGATGGACCTCAGCCTCCTGCCAGAGGGGAGGGACTCCAACAGGTGATGTCCAGGGTGAGAGGGGTCAGCTGCAATCTTCCTGCAAGTTAGTCCTGCAAGTTAACCGTTTATTTATTTGTATATTTTATTTTTAATAGATAAATTAAAGGCTTTCAGGCTTTAATTTGCAAGAGGGACAGAGAGAGACGTGTCACCCCTCCGGCCTCGAGCGAAACCTCCGCGGAGGATATGACCTGGTGCTAAACTAGGAAGTCAGAATATTTTCCCAAAACCTCACAAACACAAATTAACTGAACAGTAAAATAAGTCACCGAGCAACACGAGATCCGACCGTCACACACGGCCCGGAGAGAGAGAGGGACGAGCTTGGTTATCTGATGCTTTCGGCTCGGCTGTTATCACACTACCAAACATTTATAAATGTATGACAAACTCTTGCAAGGGGATTTAATACTTATTAAACCTGCTCTCTACCCGTAGACACCCAGTCACCGTAACTCTCTAATTAATTACAACAAATATGAGTCTGTTATGTAAGCGTATCCTGTATCTTTATCAGTGTGTGTAGCCGTGATGGATTAACCTCAAACTCACGGGGGGCGGGTCGACGTGAAGCTCCGGGCGCTCTTGAACGCCCGCTCTTTCCTGTGTTACTTCTCCTTTTTTACGCTGCAGTCTTATCAGCCTCGTTTCCGCTCACCCTCTCAGTCCTCACACATGTACAGGGAGAAAATGAACATTTTATCATCACTTCACTACAAAGGTTATTTGAAGAAACACCAAGTTACATATTAACACTTGTGTAGGAGCCATTAGTTATGTCTGTGTATTTTATTTTGGTAGTGTGTATTTTATTATGATAGTTTATATATGGGGCACAGGTGAAACAGCCAGGTGGGTAATTATGCATGGGTACGGGGAGATCACACGGTTTTTACCACAAACAACACAGGAGACCAAGAATTGTACAAATTGTATAAACCTGCAATACAATTAAATGGGAACATCACCCAAAGATACAAACGGCCTGGACTCTCTGAAACAAGCGAGTAAGAAACAGGACTTCTCCCGCGCCCAGCCGAGTGACAACTAGACGGAAATCAGTCACTACAACTTGCCAAGCATTGATTATATGTCAAGAGTCTCTTCCGACTATCCTGTACTCTTATGCAAGGTGGATCACGGTCTCAATCAGACACCTTCTCGTCCACCCTGAGCATCACTAGATTATATGAAAGAAATAAAACACACACATATCATCTTCAACCTGTAAAGAGAATCAAACCACACAGAACAAACTTCCCTGCGACACAACAGAACCCCAAACCTAAAAGTGTAATTTATGACCCCTGATCCTTGAGAGGATCCTGCAGGCCAGCTTCCCTAAGATCTAATCTGTTCTACACATCTTAACGGCCGGCTTCCTGCGATCTGGACCTTCACCCTGTCGACCGTTTAGGACTAAAAGGGCCCATACTCGACTTCTGCTTCACTGCTGTCAGGCTGAGGCCTCACAGCTCGTTACTGCGTCCGGAGGTTTGGTTCTTGTACTCTGACACCATATAAGGCCTCTGTGTTGAAGCTGACAGTGACAGGCCAGCTCCACGTTGATAAGAGATTCACATCAAAACTGCAGGTTGTCCAACAAGCATGAACAACAGCAGCAGCACAGACGCCTTTTTCTTTTTTCCACACACTCCCTAAGCATTCACTCGCTCCGTCATTCACAAACCTTTTCATCTGTGTTTAAAGAGAGATTATTATTGTTTGGGCTGCTCGTCACACGTTTACAAATGTCCTCTTTATTTCACCCAACCATTTTCCACCAGAGGCTCATTAATGTTTACAAAGGTTTTTTTTTATATAAGGAGTTATGTCTCTCCCTTTATCACCTGTGAATCTCTCCTTATAGTATTACTTGTCAGTAATGTTAGTTAAGTTTACTGACTTTACTGTCTGTGATGTTTTACACCAGAATTAAGACCTGGAATCACACACTGGCTTCTTTATTTATTATGAAATACGCAAAATCATTAATTAAGTAAAATTAAAAATGTCAATGTTCTTATGAAATAAGTAAAATCCTTAATAACAACATTATGAAACAGGTAAAATCTCTAATATATCTTTAAATTCCGTAGTTATGAATGTTGTCAATGCATGAAGTTAAAAAAAGAAGAATTATTGTGATAAGTAAAATCCTGAAGTACAACAATGAGCTAAATAGTCAAATATTTTGAAGTTCCCCTCAAGTCAGAACAAATTATAAATAAATGAAATGTTTGGGGCTGATCTCAGCTGTGAGTGTTATTATGGTAAGTAGAGCGGTCATTTAGACCCGAGGACAACAGCAGAGGGTTGGGGATATGTAGAGCGTGGTGTGGTTTTTTAATTCATGCGTAAAAAAAATACAATACGATGATATATGATTTAAACCGCAAAGGATTCTCATGAAAGGTGCATGTCTGTCAGAGGTTCATCTAGTTCTTTGCCATCAGAAGGGTTGTCCTCTCCCTCGTCCTCCTCTTCCTGTAGGGCAGTGGGTTCGGGTTTGGGTTTTGGGGCAGCCAGTGCGCTGTCCACCGTCCCTCCGTCAGCGAGTGGGTGGAGCCAAGAAGCCTGCATATTATATTGGCATGCAGCCAACTCAACATATTACACAACAGTAGTTTCAACTTCATTGGACGTTCAACAACATATCCAAATATGAATGATGACGTTGATGTTCAGGAGTCGTGGTGTTCTGTTTAGTTCCACCAGATGGAGACAAAGTTCACATTTTGGTTCCAGGCTGGTGAGAATTTTGATCATTTGAGTTCTACTTTTTTGTTTACATATTGTTTCTGCACAGTTTCACCAACACCTTCCCTTTGTTCAGGGTCCGGTAGAACATGTCTCTACTTCTGATCCTTCAGAAAATGTACTCGACACCTGGTGGTAAAATCATAATCAGGACATGTATTCTTTGCAAAGAGGAGCAGAGTCAGAATCACAACATGCGTATCCTGGACTGCTCAAAGAATAAGCGAAGGGCTGCCTTCTTAAATATCAATAGACAGAAGGCCACATGACGTCTTCATATCTCCATCATGAGTCATTGCATGTCTTTCGCTAGATTGGCTTGTCAGGGCCAAAGTCACAAGGCTTCAAGACATAACTTTCTTAAACTAGAGCCATACTGATATTTCAGTCTCCTGTCTCTCTCAGATGATCAGCCAAGGATGTGTCTGTAAGCATGTACAGATGTGAGTGTTCCAGACGAAGTCACTAACTAATGAAGTCTTACTAATGATTCTAAAGGTAACATGAAATACAGTATTAATCAATAGTAAAAATATTTTTCTTCTAACACTAGCCCTCTTTAAGATGCTTCATTTAGCCATTCATTATTCATTATTCCTGTTGTGTGTAACTGTAGCATCTTAATTTAAATTCAGATTGTAAATAAAATACTTTATTCTCATGTCCATGTTTCTTCTCCTTTCTGCCTTCTGCTTTTCTCCTTCTTTCATTTTCTGTTGGTGAAAACCACTCACCTGTTTAGTGTGTTACACAGTCTGGGCTGGTGGGCTCTTTACCAATGCAGTGTAAGTGTCCTGCAGGTTTAACCGTTTATTTATTTTATATCTTTTTATTGTGATCTCACCTGTGTTGTGTGTGTTGCTGAGGCGGGAATGTGAATTAAGTTTTGTTTCAAAAACCTTTTGATCTTTCCAAAACCCACATGTCCTAGCGCCTCGTGCACCTCAGTGACCACATGAGAGGCCTCGGCATGTGGCACCGTGGTGTGTGCGTTCCCTCCCTTCCATCCCTGTGGGAATATCAGGGAAAGACTAGCCATTTCATGCAAGGCCCGAGCAAATACATCAACTTCTCGATCTCCACCATTCTCCCAATCTATGTGCATTGACCGAGTTATTTCGAAAATTAATCCCCACAGCTGTGCGTGGGCGAGCGGTTCACCTTTTATATTCGTGAAGCCCCTTTGCTTCCAGTTCTCCAATTCCTGGGTTCCTACCTTGTAACAACAATCGCTGTTAGTTACAAGTCTCAATTTAGTAATGTTCCTTATTTTTATTGCCAAGACTCCTTCCACTATGGCTGTGACTTCAGCCTTCTGAGCAGTGCCTGTGCACTCCCCTTTTCTCTTAGTGATTACATCATCATTGTCTGTCTTTACAAGAATGGCCCACATGGCCTGATCATCTGGGCCTTGTAGGCGGCCCTCAGTAAATAGAGTAATCGCCGGCTTCGCACGCCTATTTATTTCTTCCCGATCGCATTTTGGACGCCGCAGCCGTCCTTTAGTCTGCGGGTCAATTATCTTTTTTGTGTCGGCTTTAATTGAATATTGAGGTTGGTGAGATGACATGCTTCTCTGACTGGATTGTGTAACGCGTGGCAACAAACCTATCTTATTTTTTAATCTAGTGGCTGCACCGACTTCTTTACGACATGCTACTTTTTTGCACAGTGAGTGTCTTTGATGACTCTAACGCTGGTTTTGAGTACTGTCGTCCCACTCATCCCTCTGTTTGTGCAGAGAGTCCCTCTCTTCCTGAGTCAATTTCTGATAAGTCGCCCTGTCTACTCCTGGTCTTCGGGGCAGAGTCTGGTTTGGATGTGCTGCACTCGGAGGGGAAGAGGAAGTGACAGGGGGCGTGGCCTGCGCAGGGCCGACACATTTCGAATGCTTCTGAGCACGCGCTTCCGGTGCCGCAGGAGTGTGCAGGGCGTCTGCTCCGCGCCTGCACCGCTTCCTCTCTCCTCCTAATGAGCTTCTCTCTGGTGTTCATCACTGAATTTCAGGGGAATGAGTTTTGATTAGTGTCACTTAACCCAAAAGACCGGTTTTGCATGCGCTCTCTTGTAATCTCTTTTATTCCTAAAGCCACATTTCCTTCGTGACTAAGGTTGATATTAGCCAAATCTATTAGAATATCCTGATATTCTAACGGTAAATTTTGTATACGGGCGCTGATTATAGTTAATCGACCTTAGCGGGAGCTAAGGTGGTGGTCTCGTCGGGGTGTGGGTGAAGCGGGCTGTGGGTCTCCTCGAGGGCCGAAGCCCCCCTCGAGCGGGTCCAGGCCCTAACGAAGAGGCTCGGGTCGGTATAGTCCCGTGGATGTGGGTCCAGTGGCCTTGGGGTGCGCATTGTTGTGGACTGCAGCGTTTCCGCTGAAACGTCTCTGAGAATACGGAAACTCCGTCTTCCATGATATTATTTTGTCTCTTCAATTTCCTACAGGGTTTAAATTTGTATTACACTCTATTACCCCTTTTTCTTCTTATTATTTATTTATTTAATTCTTACTCTCTATTGACTAGTATTTCTAAGCAAGCTCTTTATGTACTTGTTGAACTCTGCAACACTGAAATTGAATCGCCTCCGCAAGACCCTGAAAAGGAAATTGTATAAAACAACAAGCCGGTTAAATGGAACCGGTTTACACTGCAATGCACACCGCCTCATTGAAACACACTGCAATGACTTCACACACTTCCACCGCCACCACTCCGCCAAACCACTTTCACACTTTTCTTTGTCAACTTCACTCTCACCAAGCAGACGGCCGAGATATATTCTATAAACACTGAATCAAATAAAACAAGCCCAACGCGGTGATTAGAGCCTACAGCAACACAATAAACACAAAATGTCCAGGCAATCAATTTGCCACGGAATCAGAATCGTTGATATTAAGCCCCAATAGACTACAAACGATTTTTAGGAGGAGAATTACTACGGGCCAAGACTGAGCAAGTGGCCAAGTTCGTCGTTACTCAACCACCAACTTCACATAACACAGCGGTTATGACTCGAGATAAACGCAGTATAGGCCGTAAGGTGAACCCTGTTATCGTCTCATCCCGCTCCACAGTCGCGCATCTACACAATCTTTAGCTCATAAAAAAGAACGAGACGTGCTAAGCTACCAAAAAAAAAGTTCGTCGCAGAATTTCCAGTCGATTCTCGACGCGTCTGTTTTATGCAGAACTAGTTCCTTCAGAGCGTAACAGGATCATGGTCGCGAGTGGTGGCACGGTTCGACACGTGATCGTTCTACACCAATGAGGTAGCTGCTTTTTGTCAACAGAATGGCAAGATGGCGGCCCCCATGGATCGATATAACGTTACCATGAAGAGGAAAACACTCGAACATCCTCAAAAGCGGCCCAAATGGATTCTAAACAGTGCTGTATACATAGCCGCGTCCAAGAAGAACAATGAGGCAAATGTAGGATCATGTTATGTTTATGTTAAGTCATTTAGATCAAGTTTTATACATATTCTTGTGCAATACTGTCACTATATTTTGTGCCTTATTTTTATTTATATTTCTTTGGCCTTAAGCTTATTTCATTTTATTTTTGTCCTTAAAGTTTATTGTAATTATTGTAATTCTGTGTTAGGAGGACCCAGCAAAATAAGCTTTTCGTTGTTCAGAATAACTGCCTGTTATCTGTGCATATGACATTACAACTATCTCTTGATCTCTTACAATACCTGGGAATACACCTCAACACCAAACGAAATTTCACTACATGCTTTACGTTAGTATTTCTATGTATGTGACAAATAAACCTCCTTCTTGTATCAATAAAAGGCAGTAACTGTACTTATACCAATGACCATTTGTTTGTTCATTCATTCATTCATTCTTCCACAAATGAAAACAACACTGATCAACCATAAAAACAATCTTCATGAAAAATATGAAATACGATATATACAACTGTACAAAACAGAATAAGGAACAGATTAAGGACACTCAGCCCTCAGTGTCAGTGTCAGGACAGTCATCTTCCAGTTCCTCAGTTTCTTTTGTGTTGGCACAATTACAACAACGACATAAGTCTGTGCAACACAGTCCTGCAGAAACACAGGAACATCTGCCTGTCTCACAGGCACTTTTGCAGCCGCAGTGTATCACATGCAAAACACTGTCAGGGGCCGGATTTCTGGTCATCCAGGTGACGTGCAATGTCCCATCCTCTATTCTCCAACCATGTCCAGCAGGTGATGGAGCACTTATGTTTCCTTGGAGACAGGACCTCATTATTGCAGCCTGGTAGTTTGGCCTTTTGCAGTGCTGATGGAGGGCATCAGTAGTAGGGGGAATGCATAATTCTGGCAAGGCCGATGATGCCATACAGAAAGCCTTGTACCTAGGTAGCTTCATTTACATTTTCGGCAGCTGGCTGATCATATAAGTGGCACACATACTGGCAAAGAAGTGCAAATGTTGACTGCTCCAAGTTAAAGTTGGTACCTAAACTTTTAAAAGCCTTAAGGTACTCATCTTCTCATCTCATCATGTTTGGCACTTTGTTGTCCCTTGTTCAGTCTCGCTGTCCGTCCGGCTCAACTCACTAGACTGTGTGGTTTCCGCACCTGATGGATAGGGTAGCATGTCCACGAGTGTATCTGTTGACAGAGTCTCTGCAAAAACCAGCTCGCCGATGTTGCGCTTGGTGGGGATGTGAAACACCAGTTGGGGGAAATCACGAGTCAGCCTCTTCTTCAACATATCCTGTCTGCAACACAACAAAACAGTGACAATTAAGAGTCACAGGAGTACCATCAAAAGCAGAGAGTGGTGGAGGTGGTACAAGACATTTCAGGCTAGAACCTATCTGCCATACAGCACATTTAACACCAAAGATGCCCAAGAAAGGCACACAACATCACAAACCACAACACACACACACACACACACACACACACACACACACATTGAATGTTTACTTTTATAATGTTAAGTTAGTAGCTCCTTGAAATGCAATATAATAAATAACTTACTGTTCTTTCTCTGGTTTTTCAGGCCTCGTCAAAAACCTGGTGTACTGATTGTAGCAGCCTTTGTGGTACTGCACCTCCAGAGCCACACAGTCTTTGTCTTTTATATTTATTAATATACTTTGGTCATCCTTCAACTCGGCAGCTTTCTGCAATTGGCCTTAACGAAACAAAAAGGATAGTTCAATGAGTTTGTTGACATATTACTCACACATAATTGTACCTTTCAGTCACTCAACCACAGTGTGTGTGTGTTTGTTTACCTGCTGTTGATGTTTCAGCCTTTGAAAGAGGATCCCTTTGTCGTTTGCCTGCTCGGTTGATTAACTTCTCCTTTTTTGTGCAAATGATGCACAGGGCAGGAAGGACGGGGCCAGAGCCTGCGATTGGCAGCCCTGACCTAGATCACAGTGTCTTTGTTGGACTCGTGCTGCTAGAAGTCGATGGAATGGCCTCGTGGTCTTCCGTAGCTTCTTGCCTCTCACGTGCGAGACGTCTTTCCACCTTTGCGATGGCGTTTTTGTCCGTAAATCTACGATAACACGTGTGATGGAAGCCAGCATCCTCGGGAATATTGTCAAACTCCACATCAACACAGTGTTTGAAGTTCTCAGCCACGTCCCGAGACTCACCCTTCAACCCGAGCCACTTTTGTAGGCTTGTCCTGAAAGTATTCCATCGTGCAGTGGTGAAATAATGTACCTCCTCGTGTTTGACTAAAGTAATATGCATATAACAATATTTGCTTTTCGATGTATTAATTGTAATAATTACAATTAATATAATTAATTGATGATTAATTAGACGTCGTCTCAGGTCCCTGTTCGGGCGCCATGTTAAACAGTCTAGGCTTACACTACCAATGCAGTGTAAGTGTCCTGCAGGTTTAACCGTTTATTTATTTTATATCTTTTTATTTCTAGTGTACAAATCAAATGCTTTCAGGATTTAATTCGCACAAGGGATAGAGGGAGAGAAGCTTGATAATATAAATCGTTATATTCTGTAGATATTCTTCATATATTATTCTTCTGTCTATTAGAGTTCAGGTTGTGCGAGGTCAGTTTAACAAATACTTTCTGTGAGAAGTTTCTGTGAGAACAGTCCGGTTGTCTGTTCCTCAAGGTTCCTCAAGGTTCCACGCTCTGCACCACAACACTCACACCTGTTTATCAGTATATTGACATTAGGGAAGCAGACTGGTCGTTGTGTTCCAGCCTTGTGAGAATAGATGAGAACGCGACTCTCCTCCTCTTAGAAAGGTTAGAGCCAATAGAAATGTTAGATGTTCATGACGGAAAACCGTGTATTAAAGAGCCGAACTTCCGGCTGTTCGGTGTGTTTTTTGGACGGTCAACCTGCGTGTTGACTGGACGACTCCCTGCTATCGCGATTGCAGCGCTTGTTACTCTACTTGTGATCAAGGAAAATAAATTCAGAGAATGAGAGAAGTTGTTTGACTAAGTTCTTCCGGACGCTACACCAGACATCCAATAACTGCACACGCTAACAAGCTCGAATTCAAGCTCGGCAGGGGACAGGTGCGCGGCGAGCCCGCGGGACACAGGACCCAGTGAAGGGTCCAGCCGCTCTCAGACCACCAGCCGACCGCACGGGGCGCGTGCACACGGGTCACCTCTCCGGCCTCGAGCAAAACAACCTCCGGAGGATTATGATCTGGTGCTGAACTAAGATGTCACGGAATGGGTTCACCAAGCTTAACCAACGCACTGAAGAGTATTCATAAAAATCCCGGGTGGTCATGAGAAGTAAAGGTCCAGGATTCGATGAGTTATAATTAAAAAGTATTTAATAAAAGAATGATCACAAAAACAGCTTATGCATGTCGATCGGGTCCCTCCTTCCTCAGCGGACTCTACTGACTCGCACGTCCGCTTCGCTCGCGTCACCGGAGAGAGAGACCCTCCTCTACCGCGTGGGTTAGTTCATACTATCACACACGGAGCTTAAAGCCCTTCCTACTTCCTACTGGTTAAAAGTCATACTTTCACACCTTTTCCAACAAACTCCATGTTCACTGGCCTGCAGCT
>JBAMJR010000109.1:445000-450000 GCA_038501785.1 Myoxocephalus aenaeus
TGAGGAATGTTTCTGTCGGCTCACTGACTAAAGGAAGGATTTTATTTCACTGCCACGCAAAACAGGCGGCGCTCCTGAAAACGAGTCCTTCACTTCCTGTTTCAAAGAACAATAACTTCACGACAAACAAACAGAGGAGCTGATGTGAAACTTTTTTTAAACGGTGCAACGAGAAAGTTTATTAGGCTGTTTATTACTTCTCGACTCTAAACAAACAGGAGAACTGAAATAAAGCGGTTTCCTGTGTGAAACCTTTGGCAGGAAGTCGTTGAGGTGAACGATGTTTAAATTGACCTTTTTCTTTTTGCATGTGGCGTTATTGAAAATAAATAAAATGAAAGGTTTTTTTTTTTTATTATAAGTCGGAAACGTAGAACTAATGTTCTGCTCAAAGCCACCAGACTGCATTTGGAA
This sequence comes from Myoxocephalus aenaeus, assembly GCA_038501785.1. NCBI lineage: Eukaryota > Metazoa > Chordata > Actinopteri > Perciformes > Cottidae > Myoxocephalus > Myoxocephalus aenaeus. Next base: position 445,415 of record JBAMJR010000109.1, read on the forward strand.
AAACACTTATTTTACCTCGCCGCTTGTAAAAAAATAAATAAATTGTCGAAACATCTTCGTTTATTTCCTCCGGTTCGGTCCAAATAAACCAGGAAGTCATGGAGGTGAAGACGCGCCGTCTCTTTAAAACATGGCCTGAAGTTGTTTCTTCTTCTGTGGTTCCAGATGCACTGCTGCGGTCTGTTCAGCTACTTGGACTGGGAGGACAGCATCCCCGACACGTGTCTGTGCAGCCGGGTGGAGGAGATGGAGGGGAAGTGTCAATTCGTCGACTACCGGGTGAGAAACAAACAAACAAACAAACAAACAAACAAAGGCTTCGTCCGCTGTTTGTTCATTTAAAGGCAGCTTACTGACGGGTTTCTTCTTCTGTGGTTTCCTTCAGGGCGTCCTGCTGCAGAAGAAGTCCGTCTACATCAAGGTGAGTGGAGCCAGAACGTGACCCTCATTCAGCTCAAAGTAAAGGAAGTCATGTGATCACGTGACCTCTCTGCAGACCTGCTTCCCCGTCATCCTCCACTACGTCCTGCTGCTGTCCAACGTCATGCTCGGAGTCGCCTTCACGCTGGCCGCCCTGGCGGTGAGAACGCGTTTATGTTCATGGGTTAGAGTACCAGGGGTACGAGGTGGACTGTAAAATAACAAACCGAAACTTAAATTTGCTTATCTTTCCAGTGTGCCACTTTGACCAGGAGAGGCTGGAAATATAATGCATGGTTTAATATATAAAACACAGTCTCATTTGTTTCTCCACCATCAGTAACTCTTGTAAAAGTGTGTTAATATAGTTATTAATATTAATATTGACTCTCCTCCAGCTGCTGGGCTTGGCGCTCTCCTCCGCCATCATCCACCAGATGCGTAACCACAACCGGCCCACCATCCTGATGACGGTGCCGGCCATCTTCACCACGGCGCCTCCCAAATACCAGGAGCTGCACAACCCGCCCGGCTACTAGAGAAGGGGTCACTTCCTGTTCGGGGAGGGTCACTTCCTGTTCGTCTCAAAGTGCCTGACGGAACTGTTACGTCACTGGGTTTCATCTTCTCCATCTTGAATTAGGCTAGAGTGCATCTGATTGGTCGGTGCATAGTGGGCGGGGCTTATTGATTTGAATTCATTCTGTTTTTTGTTTCTGAGTCACAACTTATTTAGTTTCCCAATATCGAAGTTTAATCTTTAAATTCAGACTTCTTTTTTTTCTGAGGTTTTTCGTCACAAGATGCAAAATAAACTTTTTTTTAAATGACTAATAGTTTTTTGGTTCTGTAAACGTATAATTCTGAAATAAACTGTCTTGTTTTTTTGTGTATTTTGAAGCTTAAAATCGTTAACTTCCAACCACTCCCACCTGTCACTTTATTTTTGTATATGTGTGTTTCTTAAACATGTTATTATAAAATGCGTCATAATTTCCAGAATGATGTAAAAGCAATCAGAAGTTGAGGCTTTTATTTTGAAAAACTGAGCGACGTGTTGACGCAAAGTCCTTTTATAAAATAAATAGTTAAACTGAGAAAAGGGAAGAAAAGTTATTTTTTTGATTTACTGCCTGAAATGAAAAATAAATATCTGACGACTTCAAATAAAAGACCAGAAAACAAACTGGCTGAGTGGAGTACTTTTATACTGTAGTACTTTTAGTGAATACTGCAGTAAATATACTGTAGTACTTTTAGTAAATATACTGTATGTACTGTCCTTTTAGTAAATGGTCAACTGAAATACTTCAGTAAATACTGTAAAGTGTATTTACTGCCATCACCAATATTTAAATGTAACTTATGTAAAAGTATTAACAACTTTAATAATCTCATCTGAAAAGCGGTTCATGACCATCAATAATAAAGTGAATTGATTATTTAGGTCGTTGGTTCTTCATGAACCCAACAGCGCTCTCTGGTGGACAAACAGCGTCACGACATGTTTACCACTCAAACGCTTAAGAGTAAATAAATACGTGATGACGTCATTTCTACTTTGATTTGAAGATATTTAATCTGTAGAAACAGTGAAGAGAGGACGACGCGTGCGTTACATCGTTAGAATCGTTCAGCTTTCTTTACAAAAACATTTTGACAAAAAATTACATTTCCAAAATTACTTTTTTTTTTTCCTTTAAAGACACATTTCTGTTATTCCAGAACAGGAAGAGGTTTTAATTCTTCTTCTTCTACTTCAGTTTTAATTATTCTTCTTGCAGCGATTATTTCCCCAAAAGGCAGATAAAAGTAGAAGTACACAGAGAGTACACAGAAAATACTTTTTGTTTCATGTACAGATTTCTGAGTGAATATAATTTAATAAATAATCTGCTGCTCAGGTTTTTTATTCACCATTTTAAAAGAAAACCCAAAACAAAACATGCTTGAAGAGAAAGAGGAAGAAGAGGATGAAGAAGAAGAGGAAGAGGAGGATGAAGGAGCTGAACTTTGAGCGGCACAATGAGCGATTATTACATTTTAAGATGATTATTTTTACAATGAGAATTAATGGACAAGAACTGGAATTGTTTGAATTACTTTTTTTTATAATGTTATTTGTTTCAAGCTTATTTGGCGCTTTGAGGGGAAAAAAACAACAATTTAACAATCAAACTATTAAATATGTGAAAATAAATGTTGTTGCGGTCCAAAATTGTAATTCATATTTCAGCTGGAATACAGACATGTTATATATATATATATATATATATATATATATATATATATCAATTTAAATATGTATCAATATATTTTGTAATATATATATAAATATTCATATATATATATATATATATATATAAATTTAGAGATGAAAATATAAAGTTAACAAAAACATTAATCAGCGTTTAGTTTCATCCAGATCAACAGAAAAGGCAAAATATTAATTATTCATATTAATCGTCTTGATTCGATGGATCATTGATCAACATTTAACATTTATAGTTTCTCTGTTTTGCATATTTGTAAACGGACATTTTGAGTTTTGGGACGAAACAAGTTTGAAGATCTTTTTCACTATTTTACAGACTGAAAGGAAATAACTTTATTACAATAAATATTATACACATATATAAATATGTTAGAACGGTTGTTTAGATTTGATGTTTTATTTGTTATTTGTAGTTTCTAAATTAGTTTCATCATTTAAAACAATTAATCGATTAGTTGATGGAAGAAAAAATGAATCCGCGTTGTTTTCAGTTTAATATAATTATAATAATTAATAACTGAAAAGCTTCCGTTTTCAGGCACGTTAAACAAAACAGTTCAATACAGATGAATGTTTTATATTTATTTGCAAACAGACATTTAAACTGGTAAATTATTCCTTTATTATTTGTAAATTGTTTGTTTTTTACAAAATGCAGTTTACAAAAAAAATAATCTGCTTCAATGTTTGATGTTTTATTTTTGGTTATATTTTTTTATTTCACCATAAATCTTTCTTATTTAATCAAACATATTTAATGTTCTGGGTTCAATATTATTCTTCATTAAATCTGAAGTCCTGGTTCTTTAGTGTCAATGTGATGATTATAGATTTCAGATTTCAGATTAAAGACGACGTCGGACTTTTTCCAGTCGATTTTATTTCAACATTCTGGAAGTAAAAGAAAACCCTGAAACCAAAACACACATTTAAACTGGACCGTTCTGCGAGGGAACATCTTTTAGTCACATGATCCTCTAATATCTCATAACCGTTGACTTCAAAGAGTTATTGATCTTCACTTTGTCTGAAATGAGGATAAATATGAATTCTGTGTAAAACGAGTCAGTTGAAGCTCGTTTTATCTTTAAAGGGACAGACGTGTATTTGTATGAAGTACTTCTCCGTAGTCAGTGTATTACTACGGTAGGTGTATATATAAATTAGATCTATTTATATTATTTAGAATATTATAAATCACTGTTCTCGTCTGGTTTGTTAGAACAGGTGACGACGTTCTTAAGGAAGAGCACGTCGGCTGTGAAGAAGTCCAAACATGGCTACTGTCCCTTTAAGAAGAACTTTAACACCTCTGTGCGAAAGCGTCCAGATCAAACTGAAGAAATGGAACCCGTCCTTTAACGTTTTGTCCAGCCGGCGGCGCTGTTTCACCACAAAATGTCCGCCTGCCGCTCCTCCGGGTTAGAACACAGGAATCATGTTTATATGTAGAGATAAATATGATGATTAATGGAGGTTTATGCAGTGTGTGTTTGTATGTTTTATCCCACCCAAAAAAAAAAAAAGACAAAGATAATAATAAATCTCTGCCGCCATTTTGTGTCCTTAAAGTTACACTAGCTCTTTTATTCACGACGTATTAAAAACACAAACAGAGTTTCTCTGGCGGAGACTTTTACTTTGAATCTTTGAGAGATTTTAGTTCTGAACATTTAAATCGCTCAAATTTGATCATGAGATGCTTTTATTTTGAAGGGAACAGTGATTAAACCATTTTAAATATTATTTCCCAGCAAAAAACAGTTGGGATTATTATTATTTTTTAGGATTTTAAAGCAACAGATACTCAAATGTGTGAATATTATGTCTGTAAGCATGTGTGTGTGTGTGTGTGTGTGTGTGTGTGTGTGTTAGCCAGAAGAGCAGCATC
>JBAMJR010000109.1:452500-460000 GCA_038501785.1 Myoxocephalus aenaeus
CTATTATATCCACTGCTATTATTGTTCAATGATTGTACGATCTTAAATATCATAAATAACATCATAAAGAATCATGAATAATATCATAAAGATCATAAATAACATCATAATAACTTACCTACTATACATAAACAGATCTCGTTCCCCAACATTTTCCTGAGCTCTTTGACCCAGTTCTTCACCTGCAGACAAACACTTCATATGTTTTGTACGTTTATATGTAGAAACTAAGTTTTTAATATATATATATATATATATATATATATATATATATATATATATATATATATATATATATATATATATATATATATATATAAAAATCTCAGATAATTAGACAGCACTTCTTCTTTATGTAACAATTTAAATAATTCATCAATCAACAAACTTAACGATTCAGTTTGTCCAGAAATCATTTTAGCAAAAAATTAATACAACAGTTTTAATTCATACGAATACAAATATACATTATTACTTCTGTATCGTAGTTTAAAAAATATTGATCATGTATTTTCTTGCAAAAAGATGTTTTACTGAAGTAAAGTAGTAATACTACAGTGTAGAAATACTTCATTACAGGTAAAAATCCTGCCTTCAAAATAAGAAAAAGCAGAAATGTATCAGCATTAAATATACTTTAAGTATATATATATATATATATATATATATATATATATATATATATATTATATTAATATTATGAATTAATGTTGCAGCTCGTTTTCATGACTTTATTTACTTTTGCTGCTGATCTGAAATAATACTTCATCATTTACTATATTTGGTATAATCTGGATTAGTGAAGTGGAGTATAAATAAAGTGGAGTATAAATACATCAAGTGGAGTAGAAGTGAACGTTAAGTACCTCAACATTGTACTTAATTAAAGTACTGAAGCAAATGATCTGATTCTACAGTGATTACTCTGAAAAGTACTCTTCAGAGTACTCTCAGAGTACTCTGAAAAGTACTCTGAGAGTACTCTTGGAGTGCGAGGCGGCCGCAGTACTGCGATACCTTCAGAAAGGAGTCTTCGTCGGTGATGTCGTACACGAGCACCGCCCCGTTGGAGTCGCGGTAGTAGATCGGCCCCAAAGCGTGGAACCGCTCCTGACCCGCCGTGTCCTGGGAACACACACAGTACACACAGTACACACAAAGTACTTCAAACTGGTGTTTTTTTACTGCATACTTTATTTCAGCGACATTAAAAACATCAGAGACGCTGAATCTCACCCAGATGGCCAAGTTCACCCTCTTTCCTGTGATGTTGAGCTTCTTCGTGAGGAAGGACGCCTGCAGAGGAAGAGGAGGAAGAAGATGAGGTATAGTAGAAGAAGAAGAAGATGATAAAGAAGGAAGAAGAGGAGAAATTAATAAAAAGGAAGAAGAAGAGGAAGAAGAAGAAGAAGCAGAAGAGGGAGAGGAGGAGGAGAAGATAAAGAAGGAAGAAGAAGAGGAGAAAAAGGAAGAAAATAAAGAAGAGGAGGAGGAGGTAACGAAGGAAGAGGTGGAAGAGGAAGAGGAGGAAGAAGAAGAGGAAGATAGAATAATCAGAGTTTAATATTAAAGCAGAAAACATGTTTTATTAAGTTGTTTCACAATCTTTCATTGTCAACATGTACCTCTGAGTAGTAAATAAAGTAAATAAAGTAAATAAAGTAAATAAAGTAAACGCTCAACGATCAGAAAACTTCAATAACAATCTGGAATCATTTCCACCAGGATAACAATAAATTTAATTTAGTAGTTAAAAGTTCTGAGTTAAACAACAGGAAGTAGAGCAGCAACATCACTGTGTGTGTGTGTGTGTGTGTGTGTGTGTGTGTGTGCGTGCGCGTGTGCGTGTGTGTGTGTGTGTGTCAGCTGACCTGTGTGTTGTTGACCATGTGCTCTGATCTCTAAATAACGTTGAAGCAGATGATTTATTGATTATTGGTTTCGTTTGTGACAGAATCAGTGATTTAATTATTGATGCTACAACAGTGTGATTCTATTGTTGTTGTTGTTGTTGTTGTAATAATAATAATCTCACGTCGTTGCACTCCTGAAATGTTTGCTTCCTGGTTCAAAGTGTTTAACACTTAAATAAAGTTTATTAATGTTATTATAAATAAAGCGCTCCTCACAGAGTAGCCGTAAAGTCAACATCGTAAGGATTTCTTCTTTCCGACGGTCCTTGAACGCATCATATGCGACGAACGCTTCCGCTAGAAAACTAGCCAAGAAGAAGCTTAAAATGATATTTCACTTTGCCCAAGGGAATTACCCACAATGCATTGCAATGTGACGTTAAACACGCAGTTACCAGTGGAAGAATGGAGACGTAAAGAAAGGTAAACAAAGAGGCACGACTAACAACATTTACACAACATTAAGATTACAGATGAACACATGAAAGCACTTCTGACTGAACTCCAGGAAGTGAACGCAGAGCAGAGGAGACGCCGTTAGCTAGCTAGCTGTTAGCAAGCTAGGTAGCTAACAGCTAGGTAGCTAGCTAACAGCTAGCATGTAAACACACAAACTTAACGTCGTCTTGATGCTTTATCTCAACGACTTTTGTACAAGATTATAATTATATATTTACATTATGATTATACAATAACATTATAATGATATCATAAGATAATAACATTATAATGATATAATAAGATAACATTATAATAACATAACGGGAGACCAAAGCTGGAAAGAGAATCATTTCAGCTTTAGTCTCCCGTTATGTATAATAATATTATAATGATATAATAATATTATAATGATATAATAATAATAACAACATTATGGCATTATAATGATATAATAACATTATAATTGCATAATAACATTATAAAATGATGGTATTATAATGATATAATAACATTATAAAATGATGGTAGTATAATGATATAATAACATTATAATGATATCATAACATTAAAATGATGGTAGTATAATGATGTAATAACATTATAATGATATAATAACATTATAAAATGATGGTAGTATAATGATATCATAACATTATAATGATATAATAACATTATAAAATGATGGTAGTATAATGATATAATAACATTATAATGATATCATAACATCATAATAACATAACGGGAGGATCGTTCCAACAGAATCGGTTGTTAATGTGCAGAATTTAGGTCGAGAACATTTAATTATTGATGAACATTGATTATTAATTATTACAGTCTGTGGGAGTTTCTGCTTTGATATCCGTGTACAACGATGAAGTACTCCGAGCCTTTACTGCAGTAAAACTACTACGACCAGACTGTGAAAATACTTCACTACAAGAAGTACTGCAATCAAAAAGGTTTCTTATTATATCTCATGTTGGATTAATATGAAGTACTATATGTACCGCTGAGTAGTAGTACAGTAAGAAGTACTATATGTACCTCCGAGTAGTAGTACAGTAAGAAGTACTATATGTACCTCCGAGTAGTAGTACAGTCAAAAGTACTATATGTACCTCTGAGATGTAGGTAGTACACTAAAAAGTACAATATCTACCTAGGAGTAGTAGTACAGTAAAAAGTACAATATTTAACTCTAAAATGAGGTAGAAATAAATACTCAAGTACAGTACAAGTACCTCTAACACACAGTTACCGCAGTACTTTGGCTCGTGCACTACATCCCCAGTCTGATAAAACACAGGTGTGTTCCAGGTAAACACCGAGGGGATAACCCCGCTCCCCCGGGACGACCCGGGCTGCACAACACGCGCAGCACAACACAAACACCGCCCCCCTGCTTTGATTTCACACCCAAAACACAACAAGCTCCAGTACCACTAACTAACCAGTTAACCAACCAGTTAACCAACCGACTGGTTGGTTAACTGGTTGGCTAACTGGTTGGCTAACTGGTTAGCTAGTTACCGGCTGGTTGACCCGCTCACCTGCAGCGTCGTGATGTGCTTGTCGTTGAACTTGTTCTCGCAGTAGCGCAGCACCAGGGACGTCTTCCCCACGCAGCCTTCCCCCAGCAGCACCACCTTGAACGAGTACGTCCTGCCGCCCGCCCCTCCGGCCGCCATGACACTGTGTTAACGTTCCGTTTATTTATTTTGATCAAAACGAGCGCGCTATCGGAGAGCTTGAAGTCCCTGCGCAGCTCACATCAGCTTCCGGCTTTTTTTTAAATGAGCTAAAAATAAATAAATCAGGAGCTAAACAGCATCGAGAGCGGAAGCGGGTCTGAGTTTAATCAGTACCCCCCACACAGGTGTGAGAGGAGCGGGTCCAAACAGAGAGATACTTCCTCTTTCTACCCGACGCGGACGTCTTCTTTCCCCCAAATAATGGCGTCTCTTTCGGATACGAGGTAGCCGGCTAGCTATAGCGAAGATCATCTATAAGCGTGACGATGGCTCACTCAGGAGCCGAAGTCCCACCCTGTTTTATCTTTCCCTGCTCGTGGTGGATTCTTTACTCGCTATATTAGCTGAAGTAAAGAATCAGAATAACACCAATATGTTTTTCTCAAAGCTTTATTTGTATTTCAAGCCGAAACACGACTTCCAGTCTCGTGTTTATTGGTTCGTCGGGACTCCGGTACTCCGGAACTCGCAGCAGAGTGAGCGTTCCTGCGTTTCTTCCGCCTCTCTGCGGCGTCACATGATGACAGGGTCACGATCCTCAGGGTTTCTGATGTCGGCGAACATCAAACAAACACACAGGAAATCATTATAGTTCATCATTTATTTTAATGGATTCACATGAAATAAATGGGGGACAGTTTGTGTGAAATCAAAAGACGTTCTGGGATTTTCCTGTGAAGTCAAATGCATTTTGGTTTCCTTTTTTACATTTTACTTCTTTTCTACTTGTTATTCCACTTTAAACGTGGCAGTCTTTTTAAGATTTTTTAAAATTAAAATAGAGATGAATAGAGTTTCATGTTTGGACAAATTAAATGTGTTTTTTTCTTCAGAAAGTCCTTAATTTAAGGGATGTTGTTGACACCAAACACACAGAACATGAGCTCAGTGTCTTTATTTCACTGGTTTGTTATTCCCAAACTATTTCCCAGAAGCTTCCTGGAATTCAATATTATTATTAAAAAGAACACAGTTCAATAAAATCATTTTTAATTACTTTGTGGCGTTTTTCAGTCAGTGCCCCGCAGACCAGCTGTCCAGGTGAATAACGTAAATCATTGTACTTGTATGTCTACTTGTAACATAGTACTTTTCACATTGTAGAACTACTTTTAAGTCAAATATCTCGATTACTTCTTCCGCCTTTGACCTCTGGAGCTTCTTCAAGGAGCCCGAGTTGCTTCATTGACTTTAAAATCACAACACAAACATGTAAACAAACTTCTCTGTGGCTGCAGTACAGACATCCGGCCACGAGGGGGCGGAGTCTGACCGAGAATGGAGCCGCAGGGAAACTCTGAAAACACAAAGAAGAATCAGTGCGTCTGGAAATAAAGTCTAACTATATATATATATATATATATATATATATATATATATATATATATATATATACATATATATATATATATATATATATATATATATATATATATATATATATATATATATATTAGTCAATTGATAGATAAATTATTGGCAAATAGTTTGATAGTTACCTTGATTGATTTATTGTTTCAGTAATTTTTTAGGCCGAAATATTAAAACAAATCCCTAATTCAGTGATTTCAGACTTCCTGATTTTCTTCATTTTTTGGGTGTTTGGACAAAAATTGGTTCATAGATCGATCAATTAATTGAAATTCCCTGAAGATTATTCCATGATCAAAACAATTGGCAGTTGCCGCCATAATGCTAAGCTAAGGTAAGCTAAGCTAACCGGCAGGAGAATGGCGTCAATCTGAACGTGTATTAAAATATTTAACAATTTGTTTGAATGAAGTGAGACGGACTCTTCTGGCTGTCGAGAGATTGCTTCATAATGTCAACAGTTGCATCAGTCCTTTAGTGCGGTGTGTGTGTGTGTGTGTGTGTGTGTGTGTGTGTGTGTGTGCGTGTGCGTGTGCGTGTGTGTGTGATAAGCATCTTCATATCTCTCTTATAGTGCCAATCATTAACCAGAGCTCAGCGTCTGTGTGAATGAAACAATATTATGGGTTTAAAGATGCCGTTCCAGCTGTAGCGCTACGATGTTACGCTACGATGTTACGCTACGATGTTACGCTACGATGTTACGCTACGATGTTACAATGTTACGCTACGTTAGACTACGATGTTACGCTACGATGTTACAATGTTACGCTACGTTAGACTACGATGTTACGCTACAATGTTACGATTTTACGCTATGTTACACTACGATGTAACGCTGCGATGTAACGCTGCGATGTAACGCTGCGATGTAACGCTGCGATGTTACGATGTTACGCTATGTAACAATAATATGTTATGCTACGATGTTACGCTATGTTACACTACGATGTTACGCTACGATGTTACGCTATGATGTTACGCTACGATGTTACGATGTTACGCTACGTTAGACTACGATGTTACACTACAATGTTACGATGTTACGCTATGTTATGCTGCTATGTTACGCTGCGATGTTACGATGTTACGCTATGTTACACTACGATGTTACGCTATGTTACACTACGATGTTACGCTATGTTACACTACGATGTTACGCTATGTTACACTACGATGTTACGCTACGATGTTACGCTGCGATGTTACGCTGCGATGTTACGCTGCGATGTTACGCTGCGATGTTACGCTATGTTACGCTACGATGTTACGCTACGATGTTACGCTACGATGTTACAATGTTACGATGTTACGCTATGTAACAATAAGATGTTACGATGCGATGTTACAATGTTACGCTATGTTACAATTACGCTATGATGTTACGCTATGATGTTACGCTACGATGTTATGCTGCAATGTTATGCTGCAATGTTACGCTATGATGTTACGATGTTACGCTACGATATCTTCGTGGTTTGAATCACGATGCTGATGCTCATGTGCAGCAGTAGTTATAAGGTACCAGCTGGCATTCAGCAAAATACCAGCTTTTACTTTTCGTACTCTAAGTACATTTATCTGACAATATTTTTATTAGGTTTTTGTGTAGTATTTTCACAGTGTGGTATTAGTACTTTTTACTGCAATAAAGAATCTGAATACTTCTTTCATCACTGCAAAAAGTTATTAAATACATCATCAATGTTATTTAAAATATCAGCAAGTTGAATTTATTGCATAACATGTCAAAAAGGTTGATTTATTTTTATTTTTTGCTGATTTATTTCAGTAATTATGTTGTGTTATCTATTCACACATTCTTTTTTTCTAAAACACAACAAATCAGGAAATCAACATAGAAATATGGAAAGTGTTATAATAATAAATAATAATACTAAAAAATAAATAATCAAATATTTATTTTGATGCATTCTCAGTGTTTATTGTTGCTGCTCATTTGTTGTAACAACAGACAGACAGACAGACAGACAGACAGACAGACAGACAGACAGGGAGTAGAA
>JBAMJR010000109.1:465000-467500 GCA_038501785.1 Myoxocephalus aenaeus
CCACCGACCCCCAACACCACCGACCCCCAACACCACTGACCCCCAAAACCACCGACCCCCAAAACCACTGACCCCCAACACCACTGACCCCCAACACCACCGACCCCCAACACCACCGACCCCCAACACCACCGACCCCCAACACCACCGACCCCCAAAACCACCGACCCCCAACACCACTGACCCCCAAAACCACTGACCCCCAAAACCACCGACCCCCAAAACCACTGACCCCCAACACCACTGACCCCCAAAACCACTGACCCCCAACACCACCGACCCCCAACACCACCGACCCCCAACACCACTGACCCCCAACACCACTGACCCCCAAAGAGAAAAGCAGAAAGAAGACGAGGCCTCGCTGTCTCGTCTTCTTTCTGCAGAGTTTGTGTTTCTGCGGTCGCCGACATTTGAATAATCGTCTGATATCCATCAGTTTGAGCCCGAGGAGACACACACACACACACACACACACACACACACAGTTAATGTCCTCATCTCTTTCATCTGGATAACGAGGTCGAGGTGACTCAAGCTCAAACTGACTCCGGATCAGTTCGATGCTGCGACTTCACCTGGAAAACGTCCAATAAATAATAATAAAAAGCTGGAATCATTTATAAATCAAAGATAAAGTTCTGTTGGATTAAAAACTTCTGTCTCGTGGTTACGACTTGAAGTACAACTTTATATTCAGTATGAAATACTTGCTGCAGTACTAATACATGGAATGTACAGGATGATGACTTTTACAGGCAAAAGTTTCAATAATCTTAGAAAAACGTTCATTTATTTATAAGAAAAAAGGTTACATTTTTTTATTTAATTTTATTTCATGACTTTGATCTAAAAATAAAAACACATTTTTCGTACTTTTTTTTTAACTTCATTCCCAAAATATTACGACTCAATCTTGAAAATGTTTGTTTTCTTGAACATTTGTTTTTACTTTACTTAAAAATAAATGTAATTCCTAAACTATTAGAACTTTTTCTTGTAATATTGTCACTTCAATTTTTTATATTACAACTTTTCACAAAAATATTATAAAATATACATGTTTGACTTCATTTGCAAAATATCACGACTTATATTCATGTGACTTTTTTGCTTGTAAAAGTTTTACTTTATTCACAAAATAAAAACAACTGAAAATCTTTACTTTATTCGCTCAATAATTAATATTAATGCTTTTTCTACAAAATCTTTACTTTCTTTTTACAATATAACTTTTTTATGATTCTACTATAACTTTAAAACAAACTTTAAAACAAACAAAAGGCTGAAATGTTTTTAACAGCAGAACAAACACTTCATCTCTTTCAGGTTAAAATGTCCCAACAAACCGGAACATTTCCCATAAAACAGGAAATACAACTCAACAAGTTATGAAATACAGAAATTATATTTGACAGAAACACAGAATTTCAAAATAAAAGCCCCACTGTCTGAAAAGACAATAATCTGAGCATCAAGTAAACCGATGAGGTCATATGACATCATCGGTTTAGCCAGCAGGGTAATCAGGGTTTCCTTGTTGTTCAAGCACAGCCGGCGCCGCCATCATCATCATCATCATCATCATCATCATCATCATCATCATCATCATCATCATCATCATCATCATCATCACCATTTGACAGTCTGTAAAGTTACTTTTTCTGTTGAAGTTATGATCTCAAAGATCTCCTCTTTCGTTCTCTCTGGCGACCCCTGTGGCGGTAAGCGGTCACTACAGGTGTGTTGTTTATGAACGGCTCGTTGTAAACAAACCAAAACACAATAATACTTAGTTTCACAAGATGGTTATTAATATTATGTTCATGTTCTAATAATAGATCCACCAAACGGCTGCACGCCGGCCCTTTAAATGTATATATGTATGTGTATATATATATATATATATATATATATATATATATATATATATATATATATATATATATATGTGTATGTGTTTTAGTGAGGTAGCTAATGAATGAATGAGTGTGTGTGTGTGTGTGTGTGTGTGTGTGTGTGTGTGTGTTAAAGCAGTAAAAGCCAATCAGCCGTAACACTGTTACTCTGGTCCGAGTAAAGAAACGTTCTGCACAAACAAGCCTTCTTCTGTGTGTGTGTGTGTGTGTGTGTGTGTGTGTGTGTGTGTGTGTGTGTGTGTGTGTGTGTGTGTGTGTGTGTGAGAGAGAAGGACTACCTGTTGTGATTCCCCCCCCCCCCCCCCCCCCACACACACACACACACACACCACAGACAGACACACACATTAACAGGCTTTATGGAGTGTTGAGAAAGTTACCTGAACAACCGATGTATTCAACCTGCAGACACACCCTCAGTGTGTGTGTGTGTGTGTGTGTGTGTGTGTGTGTGTGTGTGTGTGTGTGTGTGTGTGTGCTGCACAGAGACAGTGGAGACGTTACCTGCTGATCGTTATCGGACGACACAAAAGGTGCAGAACTCGCCGTGGGTCAGATAAGGAGGACGGAGGTCATGTGAC
>JBAMJR010000109.1:480000-560000 GCA_038501785.1 Myoxocephalus aenaeus
CTTTCCATTAGAGAGCTCACGTTGAGTTATCATTCCCAGTATACAGCTGACATATAGCTGTGTTAGCAATCTAGAGCTGCGTTTTCCCTGTATAGCTCTGGCTTTCCCAATCTAGAAGGGACAATTCCCAGTATAGAGTTAGTGTAAGTAGTCTAGAGCTCAAACATTCCCAGTTTAGAGTTGGTTTTCCCAGTCTGGGGATCGGCATATCCAGGCCACAGGTGTCTATTCCCAGTACATACTGGATACACTGGATGGTTTTCCCATTCAAGATCTAACAATTCCCAGATATTTAGTAGCAGAGAGCTACAGTGGGGAGCTGGATTTCCCAGTCTAGATGTGACAACTCCCAGTATAAAGCTCACCATTCCCAGTATTCCCTTCATGTCTAATGTTGACGCCACTGAAGTTAATTATAGTTCAGGCAACATATTACATCTGACATTCCCAGTTTAAATGGACCATATGTGACCGTGCTGATCCCAGTATGATCCAACACTTCCATTGTGTGTGTGTGTGTGTGTGTGTGTGTGTGTGTGTGTGTGTGTGTGTGTGTGTGTGTTGATTCCCCGTCATGTATAACTTCCTCTCGTCCTCTCAGGGATTTGAACTACAACAATCTGGTCGAGTTTCCGACAGCGATTCGCTCCCTGAGTCACCTGAAGGAGCTGTGAGTCTAATGGTTTGACTGGGAACGTGAAACTGGGAAACAAATGTCATTATATACTCTAAATATATATATATATTTATATTTAAATATTAGTATTATTATATTATATTTATGTATGTATATATATATATATATATATATATATATATATATATATATATATATATATATATATATATATATATAATATTATATATTTAAAAAAATGTATATATATATTTATATTTAAATATTAGTATTATTATATTATATTTATTTATGTATATATATATATATATATATATATATATATATGTATATATATATATATATATATATATATATATATAATATTATATATTTAAAAAAATGTATATATATATATTTAACTTGGTTAGGTGCTAAATTCAGATGGAAGATAAATATTTTTGACGAAAGCGTTTCCTGAGTTCATCTCGTTTATTTCATGAACTGTTTTTTTCGAGCATAAATCGTTTTCCTTCTTGAGGACTGACCTCCGTTGTGCTTCCTGTCTAGTGGTTTCCACAGCAACAGCATCCAGTCGATCCCGGAGCACGCCTTCACCGGGAACCCCGCCCTCATCACCATGTAAGCCCCGCCCACCCGCCTCACCTACGCCACACCGCTCCCTGAGGAGAGAGACGTCAACGCCGGTTCTTTGGTTTTGTTACAGATTTTTCTACGACAACCCGATCCAGTCTGTGGGCCGATCCGCCTTCCAGAACCTCCCGGAGCTGCGCACCCTGTGAGCAACTGAGCTTAAAGGGGGGTCTAAAGGGAGGTTTAAAGGGAGGTTTAAAGGGAGGTTTAAAGGGGGATCTAAAGGGAGGTCTAAAGGGAGGTTTAAAGGGAGGTTTAAAGGGGGGTCTAAAGGGAGGTCTAAAGGGGGGTCTAAAGGGGGCCTAAATGGGGGTCTAAAGGGGGGTCTAAAGGGGGTCTAAAGGGAGGTCTAAAGGGGGGTCTAAAGGGAGGTCTAAAGGGGGGTTTAAAGGGGGGTCTAAAGGGAGGTTTAAAGGGGGGTCTAAAGGGGGGTCTAAAGGGAGGTTTAAAGGGGGGTTTAAAGGGAGGTTTAAAGGGGGGTCTAAAAGGAGGTCTAAAGGGAGGTCTAAAGGGGGGTCTAAAGGGGGTCTAAAGGGAGGTTTAAAGGGGGGTTTAAAGGGAGGTTTAAAGGGGGGTCTAAAGGGGGGTCTAAAGGGAGGTCTAAAGGGGGGTCTAAAGGGGGTCTAAAGGGAGGTCTAAAGGGGGGTCTAAAGGGAGGTCTAAAGGGGGGTTTAAAGGGGGGTCTAAAGGGAGGTTTAAAGGGGGCCTAAAGGGGGGTCTAAAGGGGGGGTCTAAAGGGGGTCTAAAGGGAGGTCTAAAGGGGGGTCTAAAGGGAGGTCTAAAGGGGGGTCTAAAGGGAGGTTTAAAGGGAGGTTTAAAGGGGGGTCTAAAGGGGGGTCTAAAGGGAGGTCTAAAGGGGGGTCTAAAGGGAGGTCTAAAGGGGGGTTTAAAGGGGGGTCTAAAGGGAGGTTTAAAGGGGGGTCTAAAGGGGGTCTAAAGGGAGGTTTAAAGGGGGGTTTAAAGGGAGGTTTAAAGGGGGGTCTAAAGGGGGGTCTAAAGGGAGGTCTAAAGGGGGTCTAAAGGGAGGACTAAAGGGGGGTCTAAAGGGAGGTCTAAAGGGAGGTCTAAAGGGGGGTCTAAAGGGAGGTCTAAAGGGGGGTCTAAAGGGAGGTCTAAAGGGAGGTTTAAAGGGGGGGTCTAAAGGGGGGTCTAAAGGGGGTCTAAAGGGAGGTCTAAAGGGGGGTCTAAAGGGAGGTCTAAAGGGGGGTCTAAAGGGAGGTCTAAAGGGAGGTTTAAAGGGGGGTCTAAAGGGGGTCTAAAGGGAGGTCTAAAGGGAGGTCTAAAGGGGGTCTAAAGGGAGGTCTAAAGGGAGGTTTAAAGGGGGGTCTAAAGGGAGGTTTAAAGGGGGGTCTAAAGGGGGGTCTAAAGGGAGATTTAAAGGGGGGTCTAAAGGGGGTCTAAAGGGAGGTCTAAAGGGAGGTCTAAAGGGGGGGTCTAAAGGGGGGTCTAAAGGGGGGCCTAAAGGGGGTCTAAATGGGGTCTAAAGGGAGGTCTAAAGGGGAGGTTTAAAGGGAGGTCTAAATGGGGGTCTAAAGGGGGGTCTAAAGGGAGGTCTAAAGGGAGGTCTAAAGGGAGGTTTAAAGGGGGGTCTAAAGGGAGGTCTAAAGGGGGGTCTAAAGGGGGGTCTAAAGGGAGGTCTAAAGGGAGGTCTAAAGGGGGGCCTAAAGGGGGGTCTAAATGGGGTCTAAAGGGAGGTCTAAAGGGGAGGTTTAAAGGGAGGTCTAAAGGGAGGTCTAAAGGGGGGTCTAAAGGGAGGTTTAAAGGGGGGTCTAAAGGGGGGTCTAAAGGGAGGTCTAAAGGGAGGTTTAAAGGGGGGTCTAAAGGGAGGTCTAAAGGGGGGTCTAAAGGGAGGTCTAAAGGGGAGGTATAAAGGGAGGTCTAAAGGGGGGTCTAAAGGGAGGTCTAAATGGAGGTTTAAAGGGAGGTCTAAAGGGAGGTTTAAAGGGAGGTCTAAAGGGAGGTCTAAAGGGGGGTCTAAAGGGAGGTCTAAAGGGGAGGTTTAAAGGGGGGTCTAAAGGGGGGCCTAAAGGGGGTCTAAATGGGGTCTAAAGGGAGGTCTAAAGGGGAGGTTTAAAGGGAGGTCTAAATGGGGGTCTAAAGGGGGGTCTAAAGGGAGGTCTAAAGGGAGGTCTAAAGGGAGGTTTAAAGGGGGGTCTAAAGGGAGGTCTAAAGGGGGGTCTAAAGGGGGGTCTAAAGGGAGGTCTAAAGGGAGGTCTAAAGGGGGGCCTAAAGGGGGGTCTAAATGGGGTCTAAAGGGAGGTCTAAAGGGGAGGTTTAAAGGGAGGTCTAAAGGGAGGTCTAAAGGGGGGTCTAAAGGGAGGTTTAAAGGGGGGTCTAAAGGGGGGTCTAAAGGGAGGTCTAAAGGGAGGTTTAAAGGGGGGTCTAAAGGGAGGTCTAAAGGGGGGTCTAAAGGGAGGTCTAAAGGGGAGGTATAAAGGGAGGTCTAAAGGGGGGTCTAAAGGGAGGTCTAAATGGAGGTTTAAAGGGAGGTCTAAAGGGAGGTTTAAAGGGAGGTCTAAAGGGAGGTCTAAAGGGGGGTCTAAAGGGAGGTCTAAAGGGGAGGTTTAAAGGGAGGTCTAAAGGGGGGTCTAAAGGGAGGTCTAAAGGGAGGTTTAAAGGGAGGTCCAAAGGGGAGGTTTAAAGGAGCGGTTCGCCACCTTTTTAACGTGGACGTCCAGCTGGTGGGAAATGTAGTCCATTTAAGTGCCGCAAAGATGGGTTCTGTAGTTCTATAGCCGGTAGAACTACAGAACTGAGTCAGCGTCTTTCCACTTCCTGTTTCCTTCTGTGTTTCTGGTTCGACGTCTGGTCTTAAGTCTGTGTTTAAGTCCAGCGTTTAGTTGTCTGATACATAAAACAGGTCAGTGAACGCCCCTCCGCTGAGTCGTAAGGAGTCTTAAGGAGACGACTTAAGCGTCACTAGGACACTAGTTCTTTAGCTTAGTGAAGGAGACGACTAAGCGTCCTCACTAGGACACTAGTCCTTTAGCTTAGTAATAATAATAATACATTTTATTTTGAGGCGCCTTTCAAGGCACCCAAGGTCGCCTTACAAAAATAATACAGGGTGGGTAAAAGATAAAAGCATGAATGATAAAAACAACAGTAAAACAAAACATCAATATAAAGGGAGGTCTAAAGGGGAGGTTCACTAGTGTCCTAATGAGGACTAAGCATCCTCACTAGGACACTAGTCCTTTAGCTTAGTGAAGGAGACGACTAAGCGTCCTCGCTAGGACACTAGTCCTTTAGCTTAGTGAAGGAGACGACTAAGCGTCCTCACTAGGATACTAGTCCTTTAGCTTAGTGAAGGAGACGACTAAGCGTCCTCACTAAGTGCTCGGCCCAATTCCTTCTCTCATTCGCTGTTGTTCTATCGCGCTCACATCTCATTGGCTACCTCCTCCGTTTCCTTGACCATGCCGGCCTTCAGCATGTACTTGGCACACTTGGAGTTGATGAATCTGTCAGCGGTGTCCAGAGCCTGGCCCTCATCCATCCATTGTGCAGCTAGTAAATCTTAACTTTGATAAGGAAGAGTTCAATGAGTGTCGGCGTGCTCTCAATGGCTGCGTTGATGCATTCTAGAGCAGTGTCTGTTGGTCAATGATGTCGTAGAGCTGTGCCAGGGAGTACTGCACCCAGAGCAACGCGGTGGGCGGTTCCTCCTTACCGTCATCGTTCTGGTTGAACATTCTGCAGCTTTTTAGTGTGGTTTCATAGCTGACGACCATCTCCTCTGTGAGTGACACCTTTTCTTTGTTGTTGTACAGTGATCTGAGCTCGGTAAAGACTGGCGGACAGCCTTTACTGAAGTCCAACCGCAGACACCTGTCCAGACACTCGGAACTCCTCACCAGTGAGGAAGTTGAGGGGCAGTCGCCGAGGAACCAGTCCTTTGAGGAACTTCTCCCAGGCGTCTTCATAGACCTTTTGTCTCTCTTCTACACCGCCTGGCTTTTGGGCATTTTCCAAGCCGCGGTAATGGGCCCAGGTCTCTGGGTTCCTCTCCTGCAGACGGCGGTAGACTTCTGTTGCGTCATCCAGACGCTCCGACTTCAACAGTGTCTCTGCTTGAGTCTCCTCCACAGCCAGTTTGTCACAGATCTGCTTCTCATAGTTGGACAGACATAAAGGCCTGCTTCTCTCAGCACCTGGTTCTGGTACAGCAGCAGCTCGCTGTATTCGTAGTCCACTTTGTCTGGAGACGTCTGTTGGGTTTTCCGTAACTCTTCAATCATCTTTGCAGCCATCTCGTAGTCTTCCAGGAGGTGATATGCGATGGCGTAGCCGATCCAGGAGCTGCAACAGCTGGTACCGTGTCTCCCTGTAGCCCTCCAGGTCTCTCATCTGGATCTGCAACAGGGACGGGTCTCAGAGGATCTGCAGGTTGTCCTTGTCCCACTTCAGAGCGTTGCGATAACACTTGATGGCCTCATCGTACTTCTTATCCGAGCGTTGCAGTAGGCCGTATACATGCCAGCAGACAATTCAGGGTCAATCCCTTCATCGCCAGGGTCTCTCCATGCTCTGCAAACTTGGGGTTGGACACAATTTGTTTGCAGAACTTGAGTCCATTTCTGTACTGCTTGTGTTCATAACATCGCAAAATCCTCTTGAAGAGAGCGTTCTTTTTCGGCGGTAGAGTAACTGTCAGCTAGAGTTAGCCCGGGTAGTCAAGACGAGTAGAGCTGAGTGATGGCTCAGGTTCGCCTGCTTCATGGAACCTGTAGTCCCTCACAAGCACAAACTCAGCTTTCTATGTCTTAATGAAGGAGCACTGAGGAAATCATTTCTTTAAATTACCAGCAACTCTGACTGAACATCCACAGAAAAGATGAGAATCTTCCTTTTGAACTAAATCGACCCTGGAATAAGAACACAAACAGAGTATTTATCTGTGTATATATATATATGTATATGTATATATATCATCAAATTAAATATATGTAATCTGACTCAGTGTGAAACAAACACAAACTCTCTCGTCTCCTCAGCTCTCTGAACGGAGCAGCGGATCTCACCGAGTTTCCAGATCTGACGGGAACCAAGAGCCTGGAAAGCCTGTAAGACACACACACACACACACACACACACACACACACACACACACACACACACACACAGGAATGCTTCATCTCGTCGTGTTTGTGTGTTTTGAAGCCTCAAATCAAACTGCTGTTATTAAAGCGAGCGGCGGTTCTTCTCCGTGACTCTCTGCGTCATAATAAACAACCTCCACCGTGTTTATTTTCTTGTATTTTTTCGTTCCATTTAAACGCCGTCCCCGCTGGTTCCTGAACGCAGCGTGAGCTGAGCCGGTCGGTGGAAACCAAACAAACCGTCACACATTCTTCTTCTCTCTCCGCTTCCTGTCGAACGGAGAGAAGACGATCACTTCATGTGTTTTATATTAATCGTTGTTTAATACACACGGTCCGGTTATATCTGGCACGCAGTCCACCTTAAATGCACCTGAACGCACCACCCTCACTGCTCCTGAACACGTCGTAGTGTAATTTAACCGTTGATGCACTTGAACGCACCAGAATTATTTTTTAAATGGACCTCAACACACCAGAAGTCGCCTAAACACATCACCGTTTATATTTTTAGGATTCTTGAACACACCATGGTAGAATCTAATATCCCTTGAATGGACCTGAACACACCATCATTCAACGAAGCGCATCGGAATGTAAATTAAATGCTCATGAAAACAACACAATGCTTCTTATCACAGTCACATCTGCATACATTCTCAGTGTTCCTGAACGCACCATAGTGCAACCTAATACACTCTAACTGCACTTGAACGCAACATAATGTACTTTAAATGCACTTGAGCGCACCATAATGTACTCTAAATGCACTTGAACACAAAATAATGTACTTTAAATGCACTTGAACGCACCATAATGTACTCTAAATGCACTTGAACGCACCCTAGTACCATCTAATATACCTCCAATGCACCTGAAGTACCTAAACACAACTAACTTTAACCAAACACGTAATTATTATCATGTTAAATGTTCCTGAATGCACCATAGTAATACAAAGTACAATTGTGATGCGCCTGAATGCACCATCATGCTGTTTAAATGTTCCTGAATGCACCATAGTGCTTTGTATAATACCTTTGCATGCAACAGAACTCACCTGAACACATCATTGTGTGTGTGTGTGTGTGTGTGTGTGTGTGTGTGTGTGTGTGTGTGTGTGTGTGTGTGTGTGTGTGTGTGTGTGTGTGTGTGTGCAGGACTATCACAGGAGCTCGGATCACCTCTCTTCCTGGTTCAGTGTGTGAAAAGCTTCCAAACCTTCAGCTGCTGTGAGTTGGTTTATTATTTATTTAAGACTAGATGAAGTTCATTGGAGGTAAAAAAAAAAAATCACAAATTGACGAGAAATGTACAGAAAGAAAAAGATTCTTTTGTCAAGGAACTGATCAGAGTCTTCATCATATTAGTATTTATTCATGTTCATATATAAAGAAGAATGCATTTTTTCACGACTTTTTCACGGCTACATTTATGACTTTAATCTCCGAAAATATTTTAGTTTTCTTCCCGTAGATTTTTTACTTTAATCTTGTTTTCTTTCCTCTGAATATCACGCTCTCCTGTGGTTATCAATAAGCTGCTCATACATTCATTCATAGTAGAAAATAGCATTTAAATAAACGTTCTGCAGGTATTTAGTCATAAATCAAAGTGTTGGACACGTGAATATGTTGACCTGATGGTGGCGCTGTGATGCAAAGTCAGAGGGAAGTTTCATCCTGAGGTGTTGAGATATTTAAGTCTGGATCAAAGTACTGGACCAAATATCTTCATTCACTTGATATATTTGTAACACCTTGACGCCGCGTGAGCTCCTGTTGACGGGCTGCTCTGTGATGCCTTCAGGGTGTGTTGGACTGATGACAACTGGAACTTTCTCTCCGCAGTGATCTCTCCTACAATCAGATCCAGACTCTTCCCATCTTCTCCGGCTGCGAGAGCGTTCAGAAGATGTGAGTTTCATTTGCTATTCTATGTTTTTATTGTCCAGATTATTTCTCCATCAGGTTCATGGACTTGATGTCAGACGCGTTGGTGTCGATTTAAAAAAATATATATATATATTCCGATAAAATTGCTAAATTGCCTTTTTTTTGTGTAGGGAGCAACTTGATCCAAGTATCACAATATTTAAGTTACTACAAATAACTTTTCCTTTAATATAAGATAAGACAAGGTAAAATAAGATTAGTCCCACAGTGGGGAAATTGCAGAATTACAGCAGCAAGAAATAGTATTAAAATGAGAAACAAGTAATAAATATAAGTAAACAGTAAAAGAGTAAAACAGTAAAAAACAGTAAAAATAATCCACAAAAATAATCCACAAAAGTGTTGATTCTGTCACCCCCTGTGGACTAAAGAGGTAGTGTTGGTTCTGGTGCCCCCTGTGGACTAAAGAGGTAGTGTTGGTTCTAGTGCCCCCTGTGGACTAAAGAGGTAGTGTTGGTTCTGGCGCCCCCTGTGGACTAAAGAGGTAGTGTTGGTTCTGGTGCCCCCTGTGGACTAAAGAGGTAGTGTTGGTTCTGGTGCCCCCTGTGGACTAAAGAGGTAGTGTTGGTTCTGGTGCCCCCTGTGGACTAAAGAGGCCACTGGTGCATTGTGGGAATAATCAGCGTCGTTGTGGTCCACGTTTGACCAATCAGATCACAGCTCTCCGTGTGCCGTAAAACAGATTGACTAACGTGATGTCATGGAAATATCAGAGCTAATGTGTGTGTGTGGGTGTGTGTGTCGGTGTGTTGCAGTGATCTCCACCACAACGAGATAGAGGAACTGGAGGAGAACACCTTCCACGGTCTGATGTCTCTACGCTCTCTGTAAGCACACGCACACACACAGACACACACATACACACACTCAGACACACACACACTCACAGACAGACACACACACACTTTAATTAGGCTGGGGATCCTGAGCAGCGATCCCTTGTACATACTTCAACATCACTCAGCTGTGAGTCAAGAATCTACACAGAAATACTCTAATTGGTGGTGGAGGGAGTACTCAGGAAGTACTTTTACTTCAGTAAAAGTACCCAATTGGCTCCAATAGGTCCAATGGGGCCCATTGGGGCCCATATTGACACACAGAAAAGAATGAAAAGGTTTCAGGTCCGCCTATAAAAAAATCACTTTCAGGATGATGATTTCTTTGAAATGATGCAGCTGTAAGGTCCAACTCTAACCCAAATCATAGCACAATATGTGAACATTCTCTAACCCAAATCATAGCACAATATGTGAACATTCTCTAACCCAAATCATAGCTCAATATGTGAACATTCTCTAACCCAAATCATAACACAATATGTGAACATTCTCTAACCCAAATCACAGCACAATATGTGAACATTCTCTAACCCAAATCATAGTACAATATGTGAACATTCTCTAACCCAAATCATAGCACAATATGTGAACATTCTCTAACCCAAATCATAACACAATATGTGAACATTCTCTAACCCAAATCACAGCACAATATGTGAACATTCTCTAACCCAAATCATAGTACAATATGTGAACATTCTCTAACCCAAATCATAGCACAATATGTGAACATTCTCTAACCCAAATCACAGCTCAATATGTGAACATTCTCTAACCCAAATCATAACACAATATGTGAACATTCTCTAACCCAAATCATAGCACAATATGTGAACATTCTCTAACCCAAATCACAGCTCAATATGTGAACATTCTCTAACCCAAATCACAGCTCAATATGTGAACATTCTCTAACCCAAATCATAGCTCAATATGTGAACATTCTCTAACCCAAATCATAACACAATATGTGAACATTCTCTAACCCAAATCATAGCACAATATGTGAACATTCTCTCTGCAAAGGTTGACTTTGATAAAGTGAAGCAGAACAAAGTTAGAGAGGGTTTAGAACAGAACATTTAGGCGAGGTCACATTGGTGCCCAATAGCCCCAATGGGCCCCATTGGACCCATTGGGGCTATTTGAATTGTACCAAACCATATATTTTACTTGTATATTACTTATGGTGTTCAATACATCCAAATACAGCATTTTGGGGCTTTTTTTTCATAAAACAAGCTATGATTTACAGTTTTATATAACAATCGCTCAGTCTTTTGGATTGGATTTTAAAAGGTTAAATGTTGTCAGACTCTGATATGAACAAGTGGCGCTCTCAGTGGACGTACGTTGACGTTGAGGAGTTCCCACGAGCGGCTGCAGCGCTCTCCTTCAATACTGGACCTCTTTGAAACATCGTTGTGCCTATTAGACACAAAAACATGAGAAAACATGGCGAGAAAATACAGAAGTGACCCTTTAAAAACCGTAAAACCTGAAGCCCGGAACGTGTCCCCTCAAGTTAAAGGTTGTTGGTTTGAATCCCTAACCCCTGTCTTCTCTTGTGTAGTGACTTGTCGTGGAACAGACTGTCATCGGTGAAGCCAAAGTCTTTCTCTGCACTTCCTGCTCTCATCAAACTGTGAGTAACCAGACCAGTTTCCCATTAAAACCACAGCGTCACCGACTGGTCTCTACTGGTCGGACGAAGCCAGATTCAAAAGCTCAAAACTGACCTCAGATCTGTTGAATGATGTTCAGAGAAACAACAAATACATTATCAAATCATTAAATAAAGAAATAGGAAAGAAAGAAAATCTCAGGTGAAGTCAGGTAGTTTTTATTAAGTTTATATTTGTCCGTGAACGTTGACGTCATCGTGAGAAAACTAGAAGAAGTTGGCACGTTTTGCTGAAAACGCACAAAATATAAGTCGTTTTTTGTAAGATATCGTGCAAGCACAGTTAGTATATTTATATGTTTATCACTAAATTTCCTTTGAGTAAATGTACTTCTTTACTTTCCACCTCTGTTCAGTGATGTGATGGGAAGTCAAGTGTAAATTAACGTTGTTTATTTGTTCCTGTCTGCAGCGACCTGTCGTCCAATCAGCTGTCATCTCTGCCTCTGATTGGTCTGCAGAGTCTCACTCACCTGCGATTGGCCGGAAACACAAAGCTGATGGAGCTAATGCAGCGAGAGGACCTGCCCCGAGTCAGGTGAGACACACGCACGCACACACACACACACACACTCACACACACACACTCACATGCCCATGCTGGTTGGTCTACGTTCCAACCCTCACCTATGGTCACGAACTCTGGGTCGTGACTCAAAGAACGAGGTCTCGGATACAAGCGGCCGAAATGAGCTTCCTCTGTAGGGCTCAGCCTTAGAGTTAGGGTAAGGAGATGAGTTTCCTCTGTAGGGCTCAGCCTTAGAGATAGAGTAAGGAGATGAGTTTCCTCTGTAGGGCTCAGCCTTAGAGATAGAGTAAGAAGATGAGTTTCCTCTGTAGGGCTCAGCCTTAGAGATAGAGTAAGGAGATGAGTTTCCTCTGTAGGGCTCGGCCTTAGAGATAGAGTAAGGAGATGAGTTTCCTCTGTAGGGCTCGGCCTTAGAGATAGAGTAAGGAGATGAGTTTCCTCTGTAGGGCTCGGCCTTAGAGATAGGGTAAGGAGATGAGTTTCCTCTGTAGGGCTCGGCCTTAGAGATAGAGTAAGGAGATGAGTTTCCTCTGTAGGGCTCGGCCTTAGAGATAGAGTAAGGAGCTCGGACATCAGGAGGGAACTTGGAGTTGAGCCGCTACTCCTTCGTGTTGAAAGGAGTCGGCTGAGGTGGTTAAGCATCTAATCAGGATTCCTCCTGGACGCCTCCATTAGAGGTTCCAACTGGTAGGAGACCCCGGGGAAGACCCAGGATACGCTGGAGGGATTATATCTCCAGCTGGACTGGGAACGCCTCGGGATCCCAGAATGAGCTGAACATGTTGCGGGTGAGAGGGAAGCCTGCTGGACCTGCTGCCACCGAGATCGACCCCGGATAAGAGGATGAAAATGGATGGATGGAATACAAAATGCAGGACTTTTACATTACGAGTTATAAGGAGGTTCTTCCACATAGTAAATAAATCAGAGGGTTTGTTTGTGTTCAGGGTGATGGAGCTTCCTTACGCCTTCCAGTGCTGCGCCTTCGTCTCCTGTGAGAGGAGAGGAGGAGGAGGAGGAGGAGGAGGAGGAGGAGGCTCGTCCTGGGAGAGAGAGGAAGCAGCGAACTCTCATGGGAGAGAAGCCTCCGTCCTCTCCAGCCAAGGTGACACCAAACACACAATTGTTGGGATTTATTAGCTTTTTCAATGACAAATTCTTCATCTTTTCATCATATTTCTTATCTAATCTTCATAAAACTAACGGTTCGGATCGGCACAAAATAAAAATAAGGAAGCAAATATGACTTTTAGATCGCTGATCATGCTTTTACTTTCTTTTTTGCCGCTGATACTCATTATTGATCATTGATGATCCATATTTACAGATTCAGATCTCTTTGTTGTTTGATTATAGGATAATTTGTTTTGCCACTGTCCCAAAAAATCATTCCAATGCTCTAAAGTCAGTAAACCATGAAAACATGTTGGAATGTTTCAAAGTAAAAGTCTTTTAAAGACTTCTTCTTCTCTGTTTGTCTCAGTCGATCAGGACTGGGACGACTTCCTGATGGAGTTTGAAGAAGAACCTAAACTTCAACACTCGGTCCACTGCAGCCCGGCACCAGGTACACATTGTACACAAAATACCTGAATACACATGTACACTGAATATTTATCATTATTATATAACAAGGGAAATGTTGTCTAATGTTGGGTTAATGTTAAATTCATATTACCGTAAAAGTCGGGTTATAAGCCGCTACTACCTTCGGTGGTTGTCCCCGCTATAGACAGCTAGCGCTGCTGCTAGCTCCCCGCTAGCTCCCCGACAACCACCGAAGGTAGCGGGACCAGCCCCGGCTCGAAGCCAGACTCGGGCAGTTGCAGCAGCAGCGGGGAGATAGCAGCAGCGCTAGCTGGCTACAGCAGGGAGCTAGCAGCAGCGCTAGCTGGCTACAGCGGGGAGCTAGCGGGGACAACCACCGAAGCTAGTAGCGGCTTATAACCCGACTTTTATGGTATTGGTGGTGGTATTAGTTTTGTATTTTGAGGCTTGAGCAACATTAGTTTTTCTTGTTTACTTTCATGCCACATTGAATTTAATTTAAAATAGGGGAATAAATAAAGCGAGTAGACAAAGACATATTTTATATGATTAATTAAGTGGCATCTGTTCAGCAGAAATCCGCTTGTTTTAGAGACGTTTTTTTGTAATTACATTTTCTTAAATGTTGTTTATTATCTTGTTTCAAGCGTTGACACTTCAATCTCGAAAGTCTTAGAAACAGATGGAAATCTGGAAATCAGCAAAATAATCTTTTAGTTTTAATTCAAGTTTACAATTTAAACTTCATGAGCTGAAATCAAAAGACTGGAAACTGTATACATCGGGAAAATCTGAGACATAAAAAAAAATATCTCATCATTCCATTAATTGATTTATTGATTGATTGTTAAGTATAATAAAGTAATAAAGTATAAAGTGTGGTTTCATGGGGTTTCATCCTTCAGGACCGTTCCGCCCCTGCCTCCATCTGCTCGGCAGCTGGTTGATCCGTGGAGGGGTGTGGCTCATCGCAGCGCTCTCATTGGTCAGCAACAGCCTGGTCGTCCTGTCCGTCTTCTTTGCCCCCGCCTCCTCAGTGACCCCGCCCAGGCTGCTGATTGGTCTGCTGGCCCTGGTGAACGGCCTGATGGGAGTGTGGAGCGGGTGGTTGGCGGCGGTGGACGCCTGGACGTTTGGCAGTTTTTGGAGGTACGAAACAGAATGGGGAATCTGGGGATTGTGGGTATTCTGGGGATCGTGGGGTCTCCGGATTGTGGGGACACGGGATTGTGGGGATTCGGGATTGTGGGGATTGTGGGTAATCTGGATTCTGGGATTTGGGATTGTGGGGACTGGGGATTGTGGGGACTCTGGGTATACTGTCCCCGTACTGACCCAAGACAAATTGGAAACTCTTGTCGAACTGGAGCTGGAATATGTGGCCAACTTTGGAGCAATGGGAGCAATGGAAGCAATGGCAACAATGGGAGCAATGGCAACAATGGGAGCAATGGGAACAATGGGAGCAATGGGAGCAATGGAAGCAATGGGAACAATGGGAGCAATGGCAACAATGGGAGAAATGGTAGCAATGGCAACAATGGAAGCAATGGGAACAATGGGAGTAATGGGAGCAATGGCAACAATGGGAGCAATGGTAGCAATGGGAGCAATGGTAGCAATGGCAACAATGGAAGCAATGGGAACAATGGGAGCAATGGCAACAATGGGAGAAATGGTAGCAATGGGAGCAATGGCAACAATGGGAGCAATGGGAGCAATGGGAACAATGGGAGCAATGGCAACAATGGAAGCAATGGGAACAATGGGAGCAATGGCAACAATGGGAGAAATGGTAGCAATGGGAGCAATGGCAACAATGGGAACAATGGGAGCAATGGGAGCAATGGAAGCAATGGGAACAATGGGAGCAATGGCAACAATGGGAGAAATGGTAGCAATGGGAGCAATGGCAACAATGGAAGCAATGGGAACAATGGGAGCAATGGGAGCAATGGGAGCAATGGGAGCAATGGCAACAATGGGAGCAATGGTAGCAATGGGAGCAATGGTAGCAATGGCAACAATGGAAGCAATGGGAACAATGGGAGCAATGGCAACAATGGGAGAAATGGTAGCAATGGGAGCAATGGCAACAATGGGAGCAATGGGAGCAATGGGAACAATGGGAGCAATGGGAACAATGGGAGCTGTACTGTAGCTGTAGTGAAACTCTTGTTTCTCAAAACCGATCCAGTTGAGCAAATTTACCACTTTGAAGATAAAAAATAAAAAAAACTTTACAGTCTTTATAATTTACCCTTTGTGTTAAGATTCCCAAGAAGCACTTCAGGAACGAGTCATTTCAAAATAAAAGTCTAAAGTTCCCCCGTCCCTTGTGTGTGTGTTGCAGGTACGGCGCCCGGTGGGAGAGCAGCTTCCTGTGTCGCCTCAGCGGCTTCCTGTGTGTGTTTGCGTCGCAGACCGGCCTCTTCCTGCTCACCGCCGCCGCTCTGGAGCGATGCCTCGCCGCCGCCGCCGCCGCACAGCGCCACGATAAACCGGACGGACACACTGGTGAGTAAAACACACACACACACACACACACACACACACACACACACGTGGACGGTGTTGTCTGACCCCCTCGCTCTCTCCAGGTCGATCCTCGTCGCCGCTCTCCGTCCGTCTGGCCGTGTGTCTCAGCTTCCTGTTCGGCCTGGCCGTCACGCTGCCCCCCCTGGTGGCCGGACACAGCAGCACCTCCCTCTGTCTGCCGCTGCCTTCCTCCTCCTCCTCCTCCTCCTCCTCCATGGCCTTCTCCGTCTCCCTGGTGCTGCTGGACTCGCTGTGCTTCCTCCTCATGACGCTCGCCTACACTCGCCTCTACTGCCGGGCCGACAAAGCGGCGCCCGCCAACGAGGAGGAGGCGGCGTTGACTCGACACGTGGCCTGGCTGCTCTTCTCCGACTGCCTCCTCTTCCTCCCCGTGGCCTTCCTCTCCTTCTCCTCGCTGCTGCGCCTCCCCGCCGCCGGGCCGGAGGCGGCGAAGGCGGTGCTGCTGCTGGCGGCGCCGCTGCCGGCCTGCGTCAACCCGCTGCTCTACCTCCTCTTCAACCCGCTCGCCCGGCAGGAGCTGGCGGCGCTCGCCAAACGCACCTGTGGGGCGGTACCCAGACTCTGCAAGGGAGGAGGAGGAGGAGGAGGAGGAGGAGGAGGAGGAGGAGGAAGGTCGAGGCCGGACACGATAGATTCGATGTACGACGAGGACGCGGAGAAACAGTCATGTGACTCGACGCAGGCGCTGGTGGCGGTCGGAGGCACGAAGGAGGAAGAGGAGCAGCGAGGAAGACAACATTCAGTGGCGTTTGTTATTCCTCATATGTAGACTGAAGCACACACACACACACACACACACACACACACACACACACACACACACACACACACACTGCAGACTGTGTGGTAGCAAATGTAGCAGAGACCCATGAAGCAAAAGAAAGTCAATCAATGGTTAAAAGAAAGTTGTCTGTCCAGGACTTTAACATTATCTACTCTCTGATTGGTCGAGCCAAGGCTTCATGCCAGAGCGTGCGCACGCACACACACACACACATGCACACACACACACACACACACACACACACATGCATTACGAGCACTCAGCAGCTTTTATTTTGAAATATTACACGATTTACAGCACTGTGTTACCAAACATCAAATCAAATGTTCTACCAAATGCTGTTGAGCAGTGTGTGTGTGTGTGTGTCCGTGTGTGTGTGTGTGTGTGTGTGTGTGTGTGTGTGTGTGTGTATGTGTGTGTTTGCGCGTGTGTGTGTGTGTGTGTATGTGTGTGTTTGCGCGTGTGTGTGAAAGCTGCAGCGTCCGTGTGAGTTTCGTCAGAGTCGTTCCCCCGAAACTGAAAAACAGGAGTCGGAGGACAAACAGGGTTAAAGACCGAAAAGGGAAGAAGCTCATGTTCACATGCAGAAAGACTTACATTAAGATACAACACAGAACTGGTGCTTTCAAATAATTATTTCCTGTCAAATTAATAAAGTTGTCTCAAAGAAATCACATAAAATACCAAAAGCATGAGTTCATCTGATGTGACGTATTGTTGGAACACATTAAAGGGCCTTCTTGCTGCATATCTGTGTGTTGAAAGCTGGATTTAAAAAGGATCCATACAGGAAACATACATGGCGCCAAATACCTGCTGTTTAAATACAGAAGTCTAGAACATTCTGAACACGTGGTTGTATAAAAAACACAGAACCAAAAGAGTCGTTCATTGGCCGGTTCGTTTGTCAAGGGTGGACGAAACGAACGCCCCTTCTGTAAAAAATAAAACAGTTTATTTCAAACAATATAAACATATAAAGCTTCAATGTAGCAGTAACTAATATACTTGATTTTAAAAAGCCCCCTGTGTGTGTGTGTGTGTGTGTGTGTGTGTGTGTGTGTGTGTGTGTGTGTGTGTGTGTGTGTGTGTGTGTGTGTGTGTGTGTGTGTGTGTGTGTACAGTAAATGTGTGTACATATTGTAAATACAAGCTAATGTGACAATCCTATTTTCTTATTGTGAGAAATAATGTTTGTAATGTTTGTACGTTGACATGTGGAGTGTCTCCTCTCCGGATTAAATCCAGAGACACTTTTACCTTCATCTTCCCGTCAGCATGTCTCCGTCTCATCTCACCGGCAGCAACGCGGATAACGTCGTGCTTCAGTGTATTAAACTAGCTGCTTAATCAAGTAGTTCATCTCCTTTTACTTCATGCTGTTATTGTTATTCTAGCGTTTAATTATATTTTATTACATTTATGTAATAAACAATTACATGCATGCATTGGTCTCAAATTGTTAAATAGTTGAATGGTTAAATAGTTAAATTCCTAAATTGTTAAATTGTTAAATTGTTGAATTGTTAAATTGCTAAATTGTTAAATTGTTAAATTGTTAAATTGCTAAATTGTTAAATTGTTAAATTGTTAAATTGTTGAATTGTTAAATTGTTAAATTGTTGAATTGTTAAATTGCTTTTTTTTGTTTTTAGTTTTAATGGTCCACACCTATTCCTATTTTCGTTTTAAAGTATATTTACTGAAGTCCTGTACTTAAATACAATCATCAGGTATTTATACTTGAATATTTCCATTTTATGCTTGAAAATATACAATTATTTTGATAATTGTACTTTGCAGATTCAGATTATTAATACAACATATAAATCAACTAATAAACTATGATGTATTGTTAAAGGTTAAGATAACAAACTATCAGCAGTATATAATGTCATTAAATGACCTCCACCTCTACCCGAACTCATTAATGCATCAATAATTATTACACAATAATATATATATATTATTTAGAAATGGGCCCTTCTGCATAATAAGTCAATAATGTTTGTACTTTTACTTTTTACAATTTTAAATGCAGGAGTTTTACTTGTAACTTGTAGTATTTATACACCGTGTTCATTACTACTTTTACTAGCGTTCACCTGCAGACATGTTTTGAACAATCACATTTCAATCTTCAATGTCTCGTGAATGCATTTACATGTTTTTATTAGTCTTACTTAGTAAATGTATAAACTCATGAACCCGGAAATGTTTCAACACATTCTCAACTGTTCTTTTTTTAACTGTCGTTTTGTTACAAACTGTAGAAAAGTAAAAGTTTCAATCCTGCACGAGTCCGAATGTTCGGATAAATGTTCATGAACGAGAGCTTGGAAACATGTAAAAGCTATACTCAAGGTCCTCTTATTAGCTTTCAGTGGCGTCTCCTGGTCTTCATCGGGGGATGGGGTTTGCTCTGCAACACCTCTGAGGAAGACCTGAGAACTGGATGAAAGCTCCAGAAACACTAATAAGTGTTTTATCGTCCAATATGGTTTGAAAATAATTAGTATTTTGTATTTTCTATTGTATCGGTTGAATCAGACACCTCGTTAGCTAACTTGTTAGCTAGCTCGTTAGCTAGCTCGTTGACTCGAGGCGGGGATTTTGCTTGTCTGGCTCCGCCCACAGCTGTAACCATAGCAACCTTTTCTTTTTCTTAAAGCATTGACTGTTTGAATGTCTGCTGTGTGTGACGGTTCATCTGCTGCACTTTCAAGAATCAGCACTTAAAGCGTCGCCGCCGTCGGTTTCCTCTTCCTGTCGGAAACCTTTTGTAAAGTATGTGAATGTTTGGAGTTATTTTAGTTAAAGTGAAGTGTTCATCTCGTGACGCGTATAAAGCGACGGCGTGGCTGCACACCGAGGCGTCGTGTGTTTCATTCACGCTGTGACTCTTTGCACTAAAAAAAGAAATGTTTGAATTTAAACAATTACACAATGAAGCGCTCGACCCGGCAGACGGAGACGAGGCTTTGAGGATTTATACTTTTATCACATGAAGGTTCATGAAGCGAAGAAATACTACAAACCTGAATGACTTCATTCTGAAGGAGACAAATATCTGCTGCTGCCTGTTAATACATTTAAAACATATATTAGAACTATACATTCACTCAAGTACAAGTTTAAGGTACTTTACTCAAGTACTGTTTTACTATTTCTCCTCTACATCTCAGAGGTACATATTGTACTTCTTACTATACTACATCTCAGAGGTACATATAGTACTTTTTACTATACTACATCTCAGAGGTACATATTGTACTTTTTACTATACTACATCTCAGAGGTACATATAGTACTTTTTACTATACTACATCTCAGAGGTACATATAGTACTTCTTACTATACTACATCTCAGAGGTACATGTAGTACTTTTTACTATACTACATCTCAGAGGTACATATAGTACTTCTTACTATACTACATCTCAGAGGTACATATAGTACTTCTTACTATACTACATCTCAGAGGTACATATAGTACTTCTTACTGTACTACATATCAGAGGTACATATAGTACTTCTTACTGTACTACATCTCAGAGGTACATATTGTACTTCTTACTGTACTACATCTCAGAGGTACATGTAGTACTTTTACGTCCAGGTAAAACTTGTGTCTCCAGATGAGTTGAAGCTGAATATTTGTGATGAACTGAAGGATGAAGAGTTTTCTTTGTGTTGATAAAATCCTTCTTCAGCTAAAAAACTCTTTCAAAAGGAGAATGCATTTAACTCTCACTTTAAGAAGTATTAGTACATGTAGCTGCTAATACTGACATACTTTTATTTCAGTAAGGGTTTGAGAACA
Source organism: Myoxocephalus aenaeus (assembly GCA_038501785.1). Classification (NCBI taxonomy): domain Eukaryota; kingdom Metazoa; phylum Chordata; class Actinopteri; order Perciformes; family Cottidae; genus Myoxocephalus; species Myoxocephalus aenaeus. The sequence continues at coordinate 500,097 of JBAMJR010000109.1, forward strand.
GCTGGTGGTGATATTAGTACCTTTATTACTGCAATAAAGAGTCAGACATAATAATCTGTATTAGTGTTATTAAGCAGCTGCAGGTGTTGAAGAGGTCTGGTTCTGTTCTTTGACAACGAGAGGAGAACGTTCCCTCGTTCCCTCGTTCAGCTTCCCTCGTTCCCTCGTTCCCTCGCTCAGCTTCCCTCGTTCCCTCGTTCCCTCGTTCCCTCGCTCAGCTTCCCTCGTTCCCTCGTTCCCTCGCTCAGCTTCCCTCGTTCCCTCGTTCCCTCGTTCCCTCGTTGCCTCGTTCCCTCGCTCAGCTTCCCTCGTTCCCTCGTGACGCACCTTTGATGTTTAAACTCGATTGATGAACAGAACGGAGCGGTGAGTCACACTGCGTTCATATTAAAGCAATCGCACAATTACCCAGAATGCTGAGCAGAGGAGCGCTGTAATGTTCCCATGGAACAACGTGACGCAGTGAGGCCAAACAAGAGCAAGAGAAACACATATATTATACAATAGAATAGTTTAAAACAATACAAAAGTATCAATAAATGAAAATATAGTAATAAGAAAATAAAACTAAAGACAATAAATATCATATTACGTATTTACCCTGATGGTCGATGCATTCATATCAAACAGTAATACAAAATAATGAAGAATAATAACTAAATATAAAACAGGACAAACAAGAGCAGGAGAAAACTAGATTAAAACAAAAAAAGTACAAATAAAAAAATATGAAAAGAGAATTATACAAAATTATAAAGATTATATTAAGTATTTACCCTGATGGTGCATTCGAACATATCAAACAGTAATACAAAATAAATAAGAATAAAAACATATTATACATAGAAAACAAATAGTATTTGCTGGGACAAGGTAAATAAAAAAAATGAGTTGTTCAGACTAAAAAAACACAAATTGAACCCCAAATCCTCGTTGGTCTTCTTCTCTGCCTGATAAACGTGTAGAACATCATCCCTGAAGCGCCGACAGGAAGCTGGTGATCTGGGCTCCGGGTCGCCGATAAGGAACAACGGAGCGATGAAGACGAGATAAGAGACAGAAGAGTTACTGTTGAACAGAAGTCGTGCTTCATGTGTCATGCAGGAGCAGCCGGGAGGTCAGAGGTCACAGAAACATGAGACGCTGCCGACAGGAAAGACTTTATGAGAGTTCATATGTTCCGCATCGGTCGTGAACACAACTTAACTAATTCAACATTAGGTCATGTGACACTGTGAGAAAACCCACTAAATACAAACGTTCAAACTATTTAACAATAAAACATTTATTGTTGTATACAGTTTTTATCTGTTTTTTCTTGAGGCAAATATATAAATATAAGAGCTGATTACAGTCTGGAGAGATGGTGTGTGTGTGTGTGTGTTCGCATTAAAGAAATATAGTGAAGTGTCAAAAATGTCTTCATAATTCAGATTATTTTCATGTTTCTAGAGTTCTCTGGCACGTTTTCATTAAACTGAGCGTTTCTTTGAAGAAATTCACGGAGAACAACAACAGCTGTAAGAACTCTCTGTTAAATACTTTACAAGAAACCTCCTAGAAAACTGTTTTTATGGCCTCGTAAAATGAAGCATTAAGAAAGAAATAATAATACACAAGCTGTTTTTAAAGCCGTCTTCACACTGCCAGGAATTAAATTAAATTCCTCCGTCTGATTCTTTTATGCTGGATTATTGGTTCAATGCAAAGATGCAGACTTTGATATGTCTTTAGCATGTTGTCGCCTAGCAACCGCCAAGCTTCTTATCCTCCATCAGCTTTCTGTGGCCAAACGTCCATAAAGCTCGACTCCGTCGTGTCTCTCGTCTTTTATAGAGACTTCCATCTCGTTGTTCATCAACTTCAACGTTTATGTTTATCTACACTTCATATACTTACATACATCATTTGCATTGTTGTACTTCTACTGTTTACGTTTAATTTAATACCTAAATTAATACTGTATTATTATTATTATTATTATTATTATTATTATTATTATATCTTTCATCCCTGTTGTTTTTATATCTTATTTTTGTCTGTAAATTGCTGCCACGTCGACACCAAATTTCCCCTCGGGGATTAATAAAGTATATATTCATTCATTCATTCATTCATTCATTCATTCATTCGTTGAGCCGCCGTTCACAACCTGCTCGGCAGCAAACAGCCAACAGACGCAGTTATCAGAATTTAATTGAAGTTAAAAACTAGCTAGAGGAGGTAGTGGAGCTAGTGGAGCTAGTGGAGCTAGAGGAGCTAGAGGAGCTAGAGGAGCTAGTGGAGAGCAAGAGGAGCTAGTGGAGCTAGTGGAGAGCAAGAGGAGCTAGTGGAGCTAGAGGAGCTAGAGGAGCTAGTGGAGAGCAAGAGGAGCTAGTGGAGCTAGAGGAGCTAGTGGAGCTAGTGGAGCTAGTGGAGCTAGAGGAGCTAGAGGAGCTAGTGGAGAGCAAGAGGAGCTAGTGGAGCTAGAGGAGCTAGAGGAGCTAGTGGAGAGCAAGAGGAGCTAGTGGAGCTAGAGGAGCTAGAGGAGCTAGTGGAGCTAGTGGAGCTAGAGGAGCTAGAGGAGCTAGTGGAGAGCTAGAGGAGCTAGTGGAGCTAGAGGAGCTAGTGGAGCTAGTGAAGCTAGAGGAGCTAGAGGAGCTAGTGGAGCTAGTGGAGCTAGTGGAGCTAGAGGAGCTAGTGGAGCTAGTGGAGCTAGTGGAGAGCGAGAGGAGCTAGTGGAGCTAGAGGAGCTAGAGGAGCTAGTGGAGCTAGAGGAGCTAGTGGAGCTAGTGGAGCTAGTGGAGAGCGAGAGGAGCTAGTGGAGCTAGAGGAGCTAGAGGAGCTAGTGGAGAGCTAGAGGAGCTAGTGGAGCTAGTGGAGCTAGAGGAGCTAGAGGAGCTAGTGGAGCTAGTGGAGAGCGAGAGGAGCTAGTGGAGCTAGAGGAGCTAGAGGAGCTAGTGGAGCTAGTGGAGCTAGAGGAGAGCTAGAGGAGCTAGTGGAGCTAGTGGAGCTAGAGGAGCTAGTGGAGCTAGTGGAGCTAGTGGAGCTAGAGGAGCTAGTGGAGCTAGTGGAGAGCTAGAGGAGCTAGTGGAGCTAGTGGAGCTAGAGGAGCTAGTGGAGCTAGTGGAGAGCTAGAGGAGCTAGTGGAGCTAGAGGAGCTAGTGGAGCTAGTGGTTTGTGTTCTTACTTATTTACTTTAATCAAGGACAATAACATGTGTTCTTTTATTAGTTTGGAGGTCTGTTTTTTTTTCTTTTTCTAAACTTGATAAACTTGCTGCCAAAGCTGCAAAACAATCACATCGTGTTAAAATATTCTGACTCAATGTGATAAATAATATCTCTGATCACAAAGTGTCTTCATCATTTTCATATGAATTGCCTGAAGTTTGCAGAAATCTAAAAAAAAAATAACGTTTGACAGAAGAGAAGAAGAACTGTCCTGCAGCTCCACCTGGTGGACGGACAGAGAAACTAAACTAATCTGGAATTATTTTGAATTTATCTGTTTTGACACAGTTGATCAGTTAGAGATAAATATAAATACTTCATATACAATACCTCTGACATTATGTTTACTGTCATTCTTCATTGTTGTTTAACAGAAACAGGTTTCTTTTCATTAATGAACTCAAATCCACAAATACTCCTTAAACAGTTTCACCGCCCCCTGCAGGCTGAATCCTGCTACAGCAGCTGGTGCGCGAATAAGATAATCAGAAGGTACAAACACAATTAAAAGTTGAATAGAGGGAAAATATTAGTAGATAAATATATTTCATTGATTCTAGTAGAATAATTACATTGATTCTAATGAAACAACTACAATTATTCTCGTGCAACACTTGCATTGATTATAGTGATATAAATACTTAGATTATTGTGTAGTCTTCCCTTTTCTACACATTGTCTGTGGAGGACAGTGTTTACTCATGACGTACCACAGATAAGAACCCTGCAGGTGTGTGTGTGTGTGTGTGTGTGTGTGTGTGTGTGTGTGTGTGTGTGTGTGTGTGTGTGTGTGTGTGTGTGTGTGTGTGTTTAGTACTTCTATCTTTATGAGTTCTAGTTGTAGACCATAACAGGTCGTTTGACCTTGATCCAATACAACAACGTACATATATGAAAAGTGAACTGCAGACTCATACAAATGTGTAGTGAAGACATGAAAAACGCGATCTTTTAAACGTCATATTTTTGCCCATTTTCTTTGGTTCATTCCATTGTAAAAGTCTAACTACAGACATTCGGCTAGCGGTTTCCCTCTGTTTCCAGTCTTTATGCTAAGCTAGGCTAATCGTCTGCTGGCTGTAGCATCAAACTTCTCCTCTTAACTCCCAAAAATGTTTCTGTCAAGAAGGGTCCTCACAAGTATAGCGATACAAACACGTGTGTATGTGTGCACTTACAGTAAGATGGTTTATGGCCTCATCACACACACACACACACACACACACACACACACACACACACACACACACACACACACACACACACACACACACACACACACACACACACACAGGTGTGGTATAAGCCTGCGTCAGGTGTGTGAACGTCTTTCTTCTTTTTCCTGCTCAAAGCTCAAAGTCCGGGCGGACGGAGACGACCCAGAGGCGCCACAAACAACAACAACAGGACCTCGCCTCTGAAAGGTAACTTCACAGCTCAAAACCACAGAAGAAGACTCGACACATTTGGAGGACTGGTGCGATAAAAAAGACCCGTCTCTACTAACAGATGGATTGTACCTGAGGACGAGCCGCTGGTGAATAAACCGACTGGTCGGCTGACCGACGGCCATCTTGGAGAGACGGACAGGTGTGTTTAACAGACTTGTCTGCGTAACGCTTCTGCCTCATGCGGACATTTTGGCTTTTTAACTTTTAGATTATATTTGACAGGTGTGTGAGTTTTGGTTAGAATGTTGGAAGCTGAACCTCGGCTCCTATAATAATAATTCTATAATAAACAGCCAGAAAATAGTGAAACCGTGACGGTATAAAATCATCAAATTTGTGTTTTTCGGCATGTTTTTTTTCTTAAATAAACCTGCAGCTTCTTGATGAATATTCACGCGTCAGTTTCACTTCTGTTCTTGATTTCTTTGAGTGCAAAGTAACGAAACACACACAAGAAAACCTGCTAGTTTGTCCATGTTGGTTTACCCTAACAGAATTACTGACAGATGGCATTCCAGTTTTTAATGTAGCCTTCTATTAATACGGGAACACTATTACCCGTGTTTAATAAAAGGTACATTTTCGATTAAATGTCTTGTTTTAAAGTGACAGAAACCCAGAAGCAGATTTTAATGTTGCATATCACAGAAAATCATCAGTCACAATTGTTTCTCTCTTTATTATAAAAATTACTGATTTCCAGCAATTTCCAGAATCTACAAAGTTAATGTTTTAACAGCTTTGTGAAACAAAATTAGCCTTAACATTTCTGTCGAGTAGCTTTTAAATGACAGAAGCCTAAATATGCACACAATGTGGTGTATGTTCTTTACCTGAAGCAACATAATGCAAAAAAATTAATTATGTTTCAAAGCTGCAACGTCAACGCCATCAAATGTAAATATTCAAAAAGTCTTTATTTATTCATTTTTTTCTGTATTTAAATTTGAACATAATTGAAGACATTGTCTGTCCTCAGCTCCAGCAGGGGGCCTCCTGATCGCTCCTCCCTCCCCGGCTGCAGCGCCTCCTGCTGGGCAGCATGGAGCCTGCAGAGGGCCGGCTGCCTCTCCAGGTGCTGGGAGAGAACGAGGCGCTGCAGCAGTTCTTCAGTGGTGAGCAGTCTCACAGCGTCGCCTAGTACATGCCGTGTAACGGACCCGGTCACGTGGAGGAAGCTTGAAAAGCCTGCACAGCTTCTTACGGGTCTGAAATGTTTAAGAGGCTAGCTCAGCTTCCAGGAGTCCTTCAGAAGGTAAACACGGTTCTAGAGGTTGTTGAAGTAAATCTGTGGTTCCTGAAGAGGATCCAAGCGTCACAAGAGAGATCCGTGTGGCCTGCAGGTTCTGGAAGTGGTTCCAGGGTCCTTGAGGATGCTCATGTTGTCCTTCAGGTACAGGTAGGTATTGTGGACCTTAGTGGGCCCCTTCAAAGGGTTCTTTTAGTCCTTGAATGTGGGCGTCCATGAGTAGAAAGAAGTCTCACGGGTCCTATGGCGTGGTCCCTATGGCGGTTTCAGTAATCCTAGGTTCTACTGCTCCTAAAGAAGAGCTGACGTGGTCCTGAGTACATTCAACTTGTCCTGGAAGTGGTGCAGGTCGTAGAGGCAGATGTTTTGGTTCTTGTGAACACGAGGAGGCTCTTTGAAAAGTTTACCTAGAGGAGGTTCTACTGGTCCTTACGAAGTGCTCTTGAGGAGATTCAAGTGGTCCTGGAAGTGGTGCAGGTCGTAGAGGCAGATGCATTGATCCTTGAGGAGGAAGATCTTGTGGTCCTTGCTTGGCTCCTTGAAAAAAGGTTATATTGGATCTAGTTGTCTCTGGATGGGTTCCAGTAGTCCTTTTAAAAGGGTGAAGTAGTCTTTCATAAGGTTCCACAGCTCCTGGATTAGGTTCTATCCTTGAGGAGATATCGTTCCAGGGGTTGCCAAGGATTCCTGTGCTAAATGAAGAGGTACCATGGGTCCTTGAGAAGGATCGTGTGGTTCCTCAGGTTGAAGAAGAGGTTCCGGGGGTCATAGAGACACTTCAAGTGATCCTCTTGAAGAGGTTCTCAAGGAAGTCCAACGGGTCCTTCAGGTAGATATAGAGGTCCTAAACAAACAGGTTCCACTTGTGCTTGAAGAGATGCAAGTGGTCCTAGGTTCTGGAGGTTCTGGAGGTTCTGGATGAGGTTTTACCGGTCCAGGAAGGGTCAAGAGCTTCTTCAGAAGACTCAAGTTTCCTTTGAAGTGGTTGCACCAGTCATTGAGGCAGAAATATTCATCATTGAGAAGGAACACGGTTCCAATGATCCAAGTTTTACCTTCGAGGCTTCTGTGGGTTCTGAAGGAGTTTAAAGTCGCTGGTTGTCCTCAAGGAAAAGTTGTCAGTGGTTTTCAGGGAGGTTTAGTTGGTCCGTAGCACAGTTCCAGGGTTCCTTGAGAAAGTTATACTTGTTCGCGAGGAAAGTTCTTTTGAGAAAAACTGTAAAAAAAGCAATTTATTACTGTGTGTGTGTGTGTGTGTGTGTGTGTGTGTGCAGGTCAGGATGTGCGTGGTGTGTTGGACAGCTCCGTTGCCGTGGATACGAGCATCCTGGAGCGGTACCTCAGTAACGACATGGACCCCAACAGCTTGTAAGATTCACACTCGCATGAAACTCAACCATCTTTTATATTACTTTGCTCCTCAGGAAAGCTCTTGCAAAGTCTGATACACATATTGTTATTCATGTTTTACGTTATTATGTGTTACAATATTAAAGAGAGGACATAGTATGTGATACACTGTGTTTCTGTGCTTGTTTGTTTTTCCCAGCATGCTCCCTGAGTCTCCTCCTGACTCGAGCTCGGAGGCCTGTTCACCTGCACAGATACCAGGTACTGCTCACAGCCTCGGCCACCGGAGGTTTCATTAAATAAGCTTGTCTTTTATCCATTGTTTAACTCTACTTTACGACTCAACGAACAAATCTACAGATGTACAACTACTAAAATTCAGCTTTAAATGCTGGTGTGAAAAAAGGAGGGCTGATTTACTCAGTGACCGTGTTTATGTCTCTCGTTTTGACTCAGAGGGTAAAACTAATTCTGCTTCTCTGGTTGGTAGACTTCCACTACGAGGCTTCCTATTGGTCCAACCAGCAGAACATCCAGCAGAACATCCAGCCACCACAACGGTCCACCCCCTCGACGTCCTGTCGCTTTAAGGACCGAGGCCCCGCCCACCATGATCTGCTGACCCACGATCAGCTCCGCACTTTGGGCCTCACGAACACTTACATCAAGTCCGGGACCTCGCCTGCTCCGCTGCAGCTGCACACACACCACTCACCTGAACACACACACTACCTGAGTCCAGAGGGCTGTCCGCAGGTCTACACCCCAAACACGCCCCCTCCCCCGCCAATGCCCTGCGCCGGTCCAGGCCTGGTCCCAGGTCTGGACCCAGGTCTGGTCCCAGGTCTGGTCCCAGGTCTGGACCCAGGCCTGGTCCCAGGTCTGGTCCCAGGTCTGGTCCCAAACGTATCCACGCCCCCTTCAACCTACCTGATGGGCTCCCCCTCATCGCTGGATACCTGGTAAGCAGAGTACTGGCAGTGTTGTGGGTCTTTACTACGTCGCCAGTTTGTACCATTTGGCTGGCTGAAGAAATATGTGATAAAAAAGGTGCTTGACACTGATAGAAGCAGTCTGGGTTCCTCTGGAAAGGATCCCCAAAGCTGAGGAACCTCAACAGCAAAGCTTCTGGATCCAGACATGAGCTACTGACCAAGGACCCTCCAGCAGGGGGAACTGAGTTCACAGATGTATTGTGGACGTAGTTAGGCCTTGAACGCGACATTTTGATCCAATTCTGCAATAAACTGGTTGTTCACTCTGGTTGTAAACTCGGTTGTTTGGTTTGATTTCTGTCTTTTCCTGCTTCAGCTCCCCAGAGAGTAAAAAAAGGAGGAGATCTGAATGTGAGGAACCATCGGCAGGACTGGAGGCCGCCTGCAGTGAAGGTGACGGGACTCAAGGTGGCAGTGGAGGGAACGGCGTCAGCGGTTTGGGATCCTACCAACTTCTCACATGGGAACACTACAGGCCGGAACATTGGATCGCTTCCTACGATGGCAGCTACCAAACAATGTGAGTTCAGAACTCGCTGAATCAGATCTCACAACGAGCGCCTGCACGAAGGAGCAGCTTCAACTTCTTCTTCTTCTTCGTCTTCTTCTTCTTCTTCTTCTTCTTCTTCTTCTTCTTCTTCTTCTTCTTCTTCTTCTTCTTCGTCTTCGTCTCCAGGTCTCCTCCTGCCTACCACGTCGACACAGATAAAGGCTTCAACTACTCTGCAGCTGACGAGGCCTTCGTCTGCCAGAAGAAGAACCACTTCCAGGTCACGGTTCACATCGGCGTCGCCACGGAGCCGACGTACGTCAGGACGCCGGGCGGGCCGCAGCAGGTCGACCACTTCCAGATTAAAGTGTTCGGGGTCAAGGTACGTAAAGAAATTCGTCTGTGACCAGCAAAGTATAAGAAGTACGCACTTTGCCTTCAAGCTTTAGATGAAAGACTTTAGAAACACATCTACAATGCAAATGTGAGACCAGACTCCGAGAAACTGGAAAGCTACTGAATATTGTGGGAAACCCAAACCAGCTGAGGGCGTTCAGTGTTTCCTCTGCGTGATTCCTGTTCGTCTCACTCCTCACAGCTGGAATCTCCGAGCCACCAGGTGACTATTGAGCAATCTCAGCCCGACCGCAGCAAGAAGCCCTTCCACCCCGTCAGGTATGAAGCATCCCTACATGCACCACGGCCAGTAGCACCGGCAGCTCAAACATACCCTGGTTTAATGAAGTCTGGGATTGTGCGGTCCACTTCAGGGAGACAGTTCTGTGCCGATACAAAGTTTGGGGAAGTGTTTGTCGGTCCCACACACCTCGTTTCCCATACCTCCGCTAGGTCAGGGACACCTGTGTCCTTATGACACACTCAGACCACCTCAAGTAGTATATTATGAGAGATAGTCTCCCAATAGGTGGGTCAAACAAACACAGGACTTTCACCCAGGACTAGTAAATACCTGACAAACCCCTCGATTGTATTTTTACTTCATTGACCACAAGGGGCAGCGATGAGCCTGTTCTCAAAACATACATTCATCCCAGTCGGTAGCTTGGAACTTTATAACGTTCCCTTTTAAACACCATAGAACCATATATGGTTCTTTTTTTTTTGTATTGCAAAAGAAACATATAAATCACAAGAAGATGTATTGATGTTGCACATCAAATTAAACATCAAAGCCTTTGCTACAAGAATCAGTAAGCCATTTAACGAAAGACTCAAACAGAAAGAAAGATAATCATAAAAGTATAAAAAGTATTGTTGTTAAACTTTGTTTTTTACTGTGTTCTCGCCTGAATTCTCTCTGTTCTAAACCCTCTCTAACTTTGTTCTGCTTCACTTTTTCAAAGTCAAACTTTGCAGAGAGAATGTTCACATATTGTGTTATGATTTGGGAGAGCTTTAGAAGAGCTTTAGACCTTACGAATGCATCATTTCAAAGAAATAATCTTCCTGAAAGTGATTTCTTTCTAGGCGGACCTGTGTGTCATCTTTATTTACTCTTAACCAGTAACATATAGACTGATATTTACACATCTGAACAGAATCTCACATTATTCTTATTTTATTTATTTATTTTTTATTTATGTTTAACACCAAAAGTATTCAAATAGCCCTAGTGGTTGCAGAGATACACCCTTTTTAGTTTGGGTATGACATTTTCGAGCAGAAGCCTAAAAATAGCTTGGTGCTGAAAAGGTCCTTTTGGTTTCAGCGTTGTGTTAAAGATTTAAATGTTTTACGAGCGATGAACTATGTTCCACTAGGGTCAGTTTGCCCAGCGGCAAAATCACCAAGGTAACGCTCGGCCGACTGCACTTCAGCGAGACGACGTCCAACAACATGAGGAAGAAAGGCAAACCCAACCCTGACCAGAGGTGTGTGTATGCCCGAGTGAATGAATGAATGAGTGAGCGAGTGAACTGTGTGTAATCGTGTGTGCTGTTTGTAGATACTTCCAGATGGTGGTTGGTCTGTACGCCGCAGTGGGAGGAGCCGAGACCTTCCTCCTCACAGCTCTGGTGTCGGAGAGAGTCATCGTCAGGGTACCAACACTTTGCACCAAAGAACGATAAACTCTGAATCAATTCAATTCATTTTGGTGAATCCAAACTCAAAAATTACAAATTTGCCTCAGAGGGCTTGACATACACATACGGCATCCTCTGACCTTTGACCCTCACATCAGAGCAGGAATAACTTCCCCCAAAAAAAGCTTTAAGAAGGGGAGGAAGTAGAGTTAGTAATGTGCATTGAGGGAGGAGGCGGGAGGCAGGAGACAAGAGGAAGGAGGCAGGAGGCGGGAGGCAAGAGGCAGGAGGCAGGAGGCAGGAGACAAGAGGCAGGAGGCATGAGGCAGGAGGCAGGAGGAAGGAGACAAGAGGCAGGAGGCATGAGGCAGGAGGCAGGAGGAAGGAGGCGGGAGGCAGGAGGCAGGAGGAAAGAGGCAGGAGGAAAGAGGCAAGAGGCAAGAGGCAAGAGGCAGGAGGCAGGAGGCAGGAGGCGGGAGGCGGGAGGCAGGAGGCAGGAGGCAGGAGGCAGGAGGAAGGAGGCGGGAGGCAGGAGGCAGGAGGAAAGAGGCAGGAGGAAAGAGGCAGGAGGCAAGAGGCAAGAGGCAGGAGGCAGGAGGCGGGAGGCGAGAGGCAGGAGGAAAGAGGCAGGAGGAAAGAGGCGGGAGGCGAGAGGCAAGAGGCAAGAGGCGGGAGGCAGGAGGCGGGAGGAAGGAGGCAAGAGGCAGGAGACAAGAGGCAAGAGGCAGGAGGAAGGAGGCAGGAGGAAAGAGGCGGGAGGCGAGAGGCAAGAGGCAGGAGGAAGGAGGCGGGAGGCAGGAGGCAGGAGGAAAGAGGCAGGAGGAAAGAGGCGGGAGGCGAGAGGCAAGAGGCAAGAGGCGGGAGGCGGGAGGCAGGAGGCGGGAGGAAGGAGGCAGGAGGCAAGAGGCAGGAGACAAAAGGCAAAAGGCGGGAAGCAGGATGCAGGATGCCGGAGACAGGAGACGGGAGGCAGGAGGCAGGAGGCAGGAGGCAGGAGGCAGGAGGCAGGAGGCAGGAGACAGACAGAACCAGGATTCATGTGAATCTGTGAGGGGAGGAAGCACAAAGTGAGTCCAGTGTCTGAGATGCATCCTCTGCCTCCGCAGGCCTCCAACCCGGGTCAGTTCGAGATGGACGGGGACGCCCTGTGGCAGCGTGGGGCGCTGCAGGACGGCGTGGTCTGTCAAGGCCGCGTGGGCATCAACACCGACTCCCCCGACGAGGCGTTGGTCGTCTGCGGCAACGTCAAGGTGATGGGCGCCGTCATGCAGCCGTCCGACCGCCGCGCCAAGGAGAACATCCAGGAGGTGAGGCGGCGTCCACGGAGGCAAATGTTCCTGTTCTCTGGAGACGTTTCCTAACGCTTTCTGTTTCCAGGTGGACTCTGAGCAGCAGCTGAAGAGGATCACTCAGATGAGGATAGTGGAGTTTGATTATAAACCAGAGTTCGCCTCCACCATGGGGATAGACCACACCCACCAGACAGGTGAGGCGGTAAAACCTCATCACATTGAAACTGCAGGGAGGCGAGAGGCGGGAGACGGGAGGCAGGAGGCAGGAGGCAGGAGGCAGGAGGCAGGAGGCAGGAGGCAGGAGGCAGGAGGCAGGAGACAGGAGGAGGGTGGTGGGAGGCAGGAGACAAAAGGTGGGAGGCAGGAGGCAGGAGGCAGGAGGCAGGAGACAGGAGACAGGAGACAGGAGGCAGGAGGCAGGAGACAGGAGACAGGAGACAGGAGGCGGGAGACAAAAGGCGGGAGGCGGGAGACAAAAGGAGGGAGGCGGGAGGTGGGAGGCGGGAGACAAAAGGCGGGAGACAAAAGGCAGGAGGCAAGAGACAGGAGACAAGAGGCGGGAGGAGGGAGACAAAAGGCGGGAGGTGGGAGGCAGGAGACAAAAGGAGGGAGGCGGGAGACAAAAGGCAGGAGACAAAAGGCGGGAGGCGGGAGACAAAAGGTGGGAGACAAAAGGCGGGAGGCAGGAGACAGGAGACAAGAGGCAGGAGGAGGGAGGAGGAAGGCGGGAGACAAAAGGCAGGAGGCAGGAGAGGCAGGAGAGGCAGGAGAGGCAGGAGAGGCAGGAGGCAGGAGGCGGGAGGAGGGAGGAGGGAGGAGGGAGGAGGGAGGAGGGAGGAGGGAGGCGGGAGACAAAAGGCGGGAGGCAGGAGAGGCAGGAGGCGGGAGAGGCAGGAGGCAGGAGGCAGGAGGCAGGAGGCAGGAGACAGGAGGCAGGAGGCAGGAGGCAGGAGACAGGAGAGGCAGGAGGCAGGAGACAGGAGGCAGGAGACAGGAGACAGGAGGCAGGAGACAGGAGGTTTATTCTCTGCCAGGTGAGTTGAGGCTCTCTGATTTTGTTCCAGGGATCATCGCTCAGGAGGTGAAGGAGCTGCTGCCGTCGGCGGTGACGGAGGTCGGAGACGTTTCCTGTTCTGACGGAGAGAAGATTCCTCACTTCCTCATGGTGGACAAAGTAATCTCCTCCTCTTCCTCCTCTTCCTCCTCACTCTGTTGTGTTTGCCAGAGATGTGACCACCTCATGTCGTTTCATCCATTATTTATTTGCATCAATTAATTGTTAAATATATTAAATGTCTGAAATTAGTAAAAGAGTCTTCAAAATGTTTTTTTTCAAAAAAAAATCTGTCCAACAGTCCAGAACCAAAATATATTTAATGTACAACCGTATGAAGCAGAAGATGAATTACTTTCACTATCAAAAGTGTAATAATTAATAATCAATAATTAATCGCAATTAATTGCAATTTTTCTTCTTCTTCATTTTAATGCTCTTATCAACATGAACAAGTGGATTGGCTTGCTTTATGCAAATGTTTTATTTTATTGAAAAAAAACTGCCAAACAGGGCGGTACAAAATAAAATTATAAAGTGCACATTTCAGGTAAACAAAGGCTTAAGAGAGAGAGAGAGAGAGAGAGAGAGAGAGAGAGAGAGAGAGAGAGAGAGAGAGAGAGAGAGCTGTGAACATAGCATCAGGCTCCTGAAGGTAACTCGTAGGTCCTGTCGTTGGATGCGATGCGTATTCTATCAGCTGGACCCTCGTCCTCCACAACGCTAACAGGCTACACGCAGTAGCACCATTTAGCTATGGCTGCAATAAGTCTGTTCTTGTTGTGGTGTCCATGTGTTTCTGAAGTCATCATTCTTGTCTGCTATGACGAGGGGGCGCAGAGTTAGCATCAGCTGTGTGTTGGCCATCAAGTGGTGTTTCAGACTGGAGAGGCTACGATGATAGCTCAGCTCACAATGACTAATGGCACAGACCACTTTGGTCTTGTCAAGGGAACATCTGACAACTTGTTGAAAGTAAACTTTCCATTCATTAGCGTCTTATCATTCATTTTGCCGTATCGCGCTCACCATTCATTCATTTAAACCGTAACGTTAGCCTAGCTTCCAAGCCCAAACGGCGTGCCCATTGTTTTGCTTCCGGTTGAGCTACATCCGGCGTGGCGCTCGCGAGAAAAAAATTGAAAAATTAAAATGCGTTAACGGCGTTAATAAAATTGACGGCGTTAAAATTGGTTTGCGTTAACGCCGTTAATAACGCGCTAATATGACAGCACTACTAAAGATACAAGTTTATTTGCTACCTCCGAACAACTACATCTCCCATGAGCCTTTGCAACAAGCCCGCTACCAAACCTAAAGTTAAAATGAAGAATGATCTGTTCCAGCAGAACAGAATCTCACTGAAATTGTCAAAACTGTATTCCTTCTTCCTCCTCCTCCTCCTCCTCTTCCTCTTCTTCCTCCTCCTCCTCCTCCTCCTCCTCCTCCTCCTCCTCCAGGAGCAGATCTTCATGGAGAACGTGGGGGCGGTGCAGCAGCTGTCGAAGCTCACCGACAACCTGGAGACTCGGATCAACGAGCTGGAGGTCTGGAACCGCCGACTGGCAAAGCTGAAGAGCCTGACGGGCAGCCTGCGCTCCACCGGGTACCTTCATCCATTCATCTAGCCATCCACCCATCCATTCATCCATTCATTCATCCATCCAGCCATTCATCCATTCATCCATCCAGCTATCCATTCATCCATCCCTTCATCTATTCATCCAGCCAGCCATCCATTCATTCATTCATCCATCAATCCATCCATTCATTCATTCATCCATCCATCCATCCATCCATCCATTCATCCATCCATTCATCCATCCATCCATTCATTCATCCATCCATTCATCCATTCATCCATCCATCCATTCATTCATCCATCCATCCATTCATTCATCCATCCATTCATCCATCCAGCTATCCATTCATCCATCCATTCATCCATCCATCCATTCATCCATCCATCCATCCATCCATCCATCCATTCATTCATCCATCCATCCAGCCATCCATCCATTCATCCATCCATTCATTCATCCACCCAGCTATCCATTCATCCATCCATTCATTCATCCATTCATCCATCCATCCACCCAATCATTCATTCATTCATTCATCCGTCCATCAATCCATTCATTCATCCATCCATCCATTATTCTGTTCATCCATTCATCCATCAAACCATTAATTCATTCATCCATCAATCCATCAATCCATCAATCCATTAATCCATTAATCCATTCATCCATTCATCCATTATTATAGATAAAATCAATCAACTAACAATCGCAAATATTTAATTTACAAATTTGTTTTGTCTCAGGAACTGATGAAAAAATCTGTCTGTGTGCAGTTTAGGTTATTATGTACAACACCATGAAAAGGTGCTGATAAAGTGTGTGTGTGTGTGTGTGTGTGTGTGTGTGTGTGTGTGTGTGTGTGTGTGTGTGTGTGTGTGTGTGTGTGTGTGTGTGTGTGTGTGTGTGTGTGTGTGTGTTACATAACACAGCATCACTGTGTTATCAGTGCATCACAGTTCAAGGCCGACGAGCCTCTGAAGGCTACTGAACGTTTGTGTGAATGAATGAAGAGCTGCGGCCGTAAAAGACTTACAAGAACTAAGTGCAGCGAAAAGAAAAGATTAAGTTGTGAAGCGTCACAAACCGTTTCCTGTGCTGCGGTTTTTACCATGGTCTGTTTCTGGTTGAAAGGCATTGTGGGTAATATAGGCAATAAATAACTGGGTCATAATTCCACGAGGCAGATTTAAGGACACGAGGTTATTGAACTCTGGTCAAGGTCACAGACTGAGATTAATGGAGTTTTGATCTCATAAGTGTTGATAAATAATTACTAATATTACTATTTAGTTATTTAATTATTATGGTTAGTTTGTTTGTTTGTTTGACTTTTTGTGGTCCAGAATGTTTTTAAACTTACAACCTCAAAGGTCTCTGTTTTGTTCTCCTTGGCGGCACCCGTTGTGTTACGGTGTTACATTACAGTGTTACGTTACAGTGTTAGATACATTGTTACAATACGGTGTTATGATACAGTGTTACGTTACAGTGTTACGTTACGGTGTTAATATACAGTGTTACATTACAGTGTTACGATACATTGTTACAATACGGTGTTATGATACAGTGTTACGTTACAGTGTTACGTTACGGTGTTAATATACAGTGTTACATTACAGTGTTACGTTGCGGTGTTACGATACGTTTATTGTAGTTTATTTTAGTTTATTGTAACGCTGTAAAGTAACAATGTAATGTATTACATTGTTACTTTACAGCGTTACAATACATTGTTACGATACGGCGTTGCGTTACAGTGTTGCGTTACGGTGTTACGTTACAGTGTTGCATTACAATGTTGCATTACAGTGTTGCATTACAATGACAGTAAAAGCTGTAATTCTTGTGTTTCCTCCAACAGGAAAGCCAGGAAGCACAGCAGTGTGTCGATGCCGCCGAGTCCCGACTCTTGTAAGACTGGGAGCGCTCAGAAAGCCGGCTGGAGTCAGAAGTACAGCTGCTGCCTGCAGCACAAAGTCCTGCAGGCCAGCGTCTTCACCCTGGTGGCCACCATGGCTCTCTGGTGAGCCCTGCTGCCACTTCCTGTTTGTACTTCATAGAAATAATATGTAACATTGAGAAAGATGAATAATAATTGAACTAAATGATGCTGTGTGTGTTTGTGCGCAGTGTCATCTCTATAACCGCTCTGTACTTATTCAATTTGAGGGAGAAAGACATCGAAGACAACAGGTAAAAAAACAACTGTATAGGAAACTACATTTATAATGACTTAACTAAAGCAACCACATGGTGACACAACTTTAAACCATTGTTTTTTAAACGCAATGTTTGTGTTCTGTGTGGGGTTGTGTTTGTGTGCTAGTAGCAGTGTGGGTCCTCTGCAGAGCACCGCCTGGAGCAGCACAGGTAACCTACACGCTGTTTACGCTCACTTTACTGAACTATAATGATCATCAGGATGCTGTTCACACGGAGGATCAGGCCACATAGTCCAAAGTAATGTCAGATAATGTAGAGATAACTACTGACTGTTTGTTATTTCACACGCGGACGTCCATTCATTTGTGTTCACGCTGCCAACGCTGAACATTAGAGGCACCGGAGTTAAATGGAGTATTTGTATTTGTTTCACACGATGCAAATCCTCACATATGTTGGCCGCAATGCTAAATTAAAAAGTAGATGAATAGAATGTTTAAACAGCTAACTCCCACTTCCCTGGACCAGTGCCCCCCACCAGCCCACCGGGCCCCTGGCCCCCAGACATGGACTTCTGCGACCTGCTGTACTGTGAACGGGTGTACTGCTGCGAGCCGCCTGCAGGGGGCAGCACCGACTCCAACGTCACCAGCACCCAATCAGCTGGAGGAGAATCGTCTGATCTGAAGGGTAACAACAGCTTCCTTTGTCCATAACGTAGACATGAATGGAAACAAAGGGAATTCAATTTCGTTATTTTAAATCAACAGTCGTAAAAAAAATCATAACTTTGCTAATCTTTGCATCCATGGACTCTTTTTGTTGCCAAAGTATCAAAAATACAATTCATTTCTTGAAAACAACATTAGTGAACGCTTCTGGTATTAGCATTGGGACAATGAAATCAGTCAAAATAAACGTAAATGTATGCAGGAATACTGTAAATGGATATTAACAGATCTATAATCTGTCAGTACCTCGACGCTATAATCGTTGGTGTGTTTCTGTTCCTGCAGAAAGAGGAAAAGAACTACTTAATAACGAGCTGAAAAACGCCCGAGACTGTGAGTGTTCTCTTTCTCCATTTAATAAAACATTTACACACAATGTGATGTTTCTCAAATAATGATCTTCCTCAGGGACGAACACCAGCATCCATTCCTTCAGGATCAAAGAGAACCAGCAGCTGATTGACAGTAAATACTGCCTGAGAGACGGATGTGGGTAAGAAACACACATAACTACAGTGTTCTCTGTTTGCTCAGAGCCTCGAAGCTAATAGCTAACATGTTCATGTGGAAAGGGTTTGTTTAAATAACCAGTTAAACACTCAGAGCCAACGATGACCAATGATTCATGAATGATTTATGATGAAGCGTTAAGTCCTCCACACTAACTTGTAAACATATGAAGTGCTATTTATATTCTAAGAAAAACAGCAATACTCTGCTGTAAAAATACTCCATGGAGAGTAAAAGCATTGAACATTTTACTAAAGTATTTTAAACAAAAATGTATTTGAAATATCAAAAGTAAAAGTAACTAATTATTCACTTTTATAAGTCAACATGTTTCTAGCTTTTCATGTATTTTATCTTTTGAATATGGAGGCTTACTTTTAGTTAGTTTGTTATTTAGTTAGTTATGTAGTTAGCTCCTTATTTAGTTAGTTAGTTAGTTAGTTAGTTAGTTAGATAGTTAGTTAGTTAGTTAGTTAGTTAGTTAGTTAGATGGTTAGTTAGTTAGTTAGTTAGTTAGTTAGTTAGTTAGTTAGTTAGTTAGTTAGTTAGTTAGTTAGATGGTTAGTTAGTTAGTTAGATGGTTAGTTAGTTAGTTAGTTAGTTAGTTAGTTAGTTAGTTAGTTAGTTAGTTAGTGTGTTGGTTGGTTGGTGAGTGAGTGAGTGAGTGAGTATGTTGGTTGGTGTTAGTTAGTTAGTTAGTTAGTTAGCTTGTTGGTTGGTGTTAGTTAGTTAGTTAGTTAGTTAGCTTGTTGGTTGGTGTTAGTTGGTTGGTTAGTTAGTTAGTTAGTTAGTTAGTTAGTTAGTTAGTTAGTTAGTTAGTTAGTTAGTTAGTTAGTGTGTTGGTTGGTTGGTGTTAGTTAAATAGTTGGTTGGTTGGTTGGTGAGTGAGTATGTTGGTTGGTTGGTTGGTGTTAGTTAAATAGTCAGTTAGTTAGTTAGCTAGCTGGTTGGTTGGTTGGTTAGTAACTTGTGTAAATGGTGAGCTGGTTCATGTCCCCTGTGGTTCCTTCAGACCAGGTAGATACACCTACAGAGTTCCCGTCAGCCCGTTTGTCCCGGTCAACATGAGAGTCACCCTGCTCATGAAGTAAGTATAAATATAAACAATAGCTGGTCTAAAAAACAGAAATTTAGACCACAATATGATGATATATTTGATTTTATATATTGTGTCCGACATGTGTCCGACTGCAACTGTTAATTGTTTAATTAATCATAACTTTGCTAATGTTTGCATCCATCGACTCACTTTTTGTTGCGAAAGTGCAAATACAAACTACCAAAAATACAATTCAATAGCTCACACAGGGTTAGGGTTATACATGTTGTACATCATATTATATATATATATATATATATATATATATATATATATATGTGTGTGTGTGTGTGTATACTGTACATATATGTGTGTTTCTGTGCAGTTCCACAGAGCTGCTGGTGGTGTATCTGTGCAGCCTGGATGAGTCGGCCTCCTGCTCCGCTCTGCTGGATATGAACACGGTCTCTGGGAGCCGATACCCATCCAACACTCAGGTGAAGATCATCGGTCAACGTGACCTGTTGATTGGTTGATTCATTGATTACATTCTGAGCTGTCACAGCTTTTTTTCAGGAAGCACATGGAAGCACATTAAAGCTCTCAGTAACTCTTAGTAAAAGTTTAAAGCACTGATTTAAAATAATAATAACTGAAAGTTTATTCAGATATGAGGAGCATACAAACTGAATGCTGCTTCTCAAGGTTTAGTTTGCTTTTGGGAAGTTTAAGAAAAAGGTGATTTGAATCACTATCTATAAAAACATATGGTATGAAAACAAGGTTTCAATCCACACTTTTATGTGTTTTATGAACAATTAAAGGAATATGTTCTGCTTGTAAGGGAGCAGCACGTCAGTGCTTGTGATGGAAAACTATTTGTGTACTTGCTTGGATCTACTTCCGTTGGTTTTGGGGTCACTGAGGCTCCGGTCCACTAACTCGGTTACATCCCAGTGAATAATGCAGCGTGTGTGGGATAAACACTGATGAATAATGGACGAGTGGACAACGGCGCGCTAATCACAGCTCCTCTGACATTAATCCCACAGGATGTTATGTGCACCAAAAGATCCAAATAAACAATAATAAACAGGTTCATTCAACATGGAAATATTCTATAGCTGTTTTATAACATTCATTCAGGATTTGCTGGAAATTAAATGGTGTTTTAAATCCAAAGATGACTTAAAATAAAGATGTGACATGTTTTTTAATTGAAAATGGAGTAAACATGGAGCGTTTGTGTGTGTTTGTCTGTGTGTGTTTCTGCAGGGAGAACATGAATGGCCTCTTCACGTCGCTCGTCTTCATCACAGCTTCTATCACTTTCGCTCCACAGTGGCCGTAAGTAACTGAGCTTTTTATTCGTATTTCCTGTCCTCCTTTCACGAAGCACAAGACCCCTTTTATTATTATTATTTAATTATTAGAATCAGAATCAGAACCATTTATTGCCATGTATGTTTTCACATACAAGGAATTTGTCCAGGCGGGAGGTGCATAACATTTAACAATAAACATTTAACAATAAACATTTAACAATAACGGGGAGCATGAATATTTACAATTAACAGATCTATGATGGCATATTAGCACTATTACAGGTTAAAAAAAAAAATTACGGTGGCGAGAGGAAGGTAACCATCTGAGAAAAAACTTCCAAATTTAAAGTCATACAAATTTACGAGACAAAACGCTTTAAAACAGACGCTACTACGTCTGCTGTGGATGAATCCAACTTTACTTCACAATTGTATTCATCAATCAGGAAATCCTCCATATTATCATCGGCATCTGGACTTTTAAGAGACGTTGCTTATGAATCGGGACAAATCAGAAGAAAACCACTTACTTGTTTTGAGTTTTTCTCGTTAAATTTTCTATTTTAAATCAGAAGTTACGCCCTCTGTTATTTATTTATGTAATCTAGCCGAGTAAATGTAGTGAATCTTACAAGTATTGTGTGTATCATAGCCTGATTTTGTTGTTGGTTTTGGTCTTTTAATGGGATTTGTTGACATTCATAAAAATATAGCATATATAATGTACTTAAACTGTGAAGACGAGCTATCAGAGTTTGTCGGCCACATTTTTAAACAAATGTACTTTTCCTACTTTAATCTACCTTTTATTAACATGACTGAATATGTATCTGCAGACACTCAGCAGCCTTCTTCTTGAAGTATTTACTGTATTAATATACGTAATATAATAAGTGCTTCTGCATGTCTCTCCTCTCAGGGTCAAGCTAACTGCAGTACCGACCACCACTACGCGGGGGCGCTGTTCACCGACTACCACTTCCACTTCTATAGACGCTGCACGGACGCTTGAAGACAAACAACAACAGGATATTAATATATTACGTGCAATTATATGAATTATTTGCTGTTCTCACGCAAAGAAGAAAATCGTCTGCTTTTATGTTTTTTAAACCTGCAAATTAAACTTTATCGTGATACTCGTCACTTTTGCTGATAGTTTGTTCTGCAAAATTAAAATTTGTTTTCAGATCAGATAAACACAATATCTCCTTTTTATGTTCTTTATTTACTCTTTTATTCTCTTTTCTTTTCCTCTTTCTGAGAAAGTGTTTAGATATACTACATCCATATGTTTATGTATATTCATATTTATATATTCACTTCATTAACCTCCACTTCAATGAGATGTCACTGGTCAGACCTTAAATTCACGATGACGTTGGCTTTATTTTCTCCTTAATTAAACCAATAATTCCAAACCTGAATTTCCTTCATTTTCCTGACTTTTCTCAAATCTTGTTTTTTTGTGAGTTTAACTTTGTTTAGACCTGTACAAGCAGACAAGGGGAAACATGAGTGTGTATTCAGTCGACATGCAAACTGTGACGAGGCGCTGCTCAGCTTGAAAAGTGCCGAGAATTAATTAGTTTGCTGTTTAGTGTTTTAGTTATTATTATTGATAAAGTGTATGCTGTAAAGTACCGATCTCTGCTGGAACAAGATTTACATTCATGTGGAAGAAATCTGGGATTATTTCCAAAATCCTAACCAAGAATTCGGAGGAAAAAAATGTGTTTGTACTTCAACTGTTTATTTGTAATTTTGTTTTAAACAACAAAACCCTGAGAAAGATATTCTACAAAATGTAGGAATTGAAGGTAATTTGACTTTACTTTTACAAGATGTTAAAGTTACTTATTAAAAGAAAAATGTACGTCATAATTTCTAAAGTGTGAAACTGGTATTTAATTCAATAATTAATATTTTCTATGAACGTGACTGAATCCTGAATGCTCTTCGTTATGTGAAATGAAAACTAATAAACAGTGAGGAAAATAAATAGCATTGCATCTTTCTTGACTAAAAGGCGTCAGTGTTGGACCTTATGGAGACTTTTAGGGCTTTTTAGGTGAGACGGTTGTTGTTTCTTTCAGCTGTAGAGAGACACACACACACAAACACACACACACACACACACACACACACACACACACACACACACACACACACACACACACACAAACACACTGATGACTAATTCAGGTGGAGGAGGGTGCAGTAGCAGAAACAGACTAATTGGGTGTCAGAGACAAACGTCTCCGCTGTAGAGAGGAAACACAGCAAC
Organism: Myoxocephalus aenaeus; assembly: GCA_038501785.1. Taxonomy (NCBI): domain Eukaryota; kingdom Metazoa; phylum Chordata; class Actinopteri; order Perciformes; family Cottidae; genus Myoxocephalus; species Myoxocephalus aenaeus. The sequence goes on from JBAMJR010000109.1 coordinate 522,873, forward strand.
TCTGAGACATGGAGAACACTGTGAGTAGAAACCTGTTTTATATATATTAAAATGTATATATTTATATATTATATATATGTATACCAATATATACATATATATATATAAATATATATTTATTGTTATATATATATATATATATATATATTAAAATGTATATATATATATATATTAATTAATCATTTTATATACTGACATCTAATTTCATGAATCAGGAGTTTTCTCTGTTGAAAGAAAGAAAGACTGTTTTTTATCTTGGCATTGATATTGATTATGAAATTCATACAAAATATCAAACACAAGATGCTGTTATTAACCGAGTTTAATGACATTTAAAGTTTGTGTTTTATTCTATTAAAAAATAAGTCTTTATTTTCCATTCATGTTCATGTAAAATGTGTTTTAGTCGCCTTGCAGTTGCAGAAGTTTGTGCATTTCTTAAATTGTTCATCTTAAATTATGAAACAAGCGACAATAACTATCCTTTTGTGGGTTTCAGCTAAACAACAGGATATGTGTGGCTTTAATGTAAATAAATAGCGGCATGAAGATGGTCACACTTTATTGACAGTAATAGATACAGTAATAGATCCAGAAAGAACTTTCCTTCTTTAATTATGGGGTCACGCAGGCCAAACACATATTTTCTGAAATAAGGTCCCATGTGGGGACCCTGGGCGGGGAGGGGACTTTCAATCGCTATGGGGACATTTGACCTTTATGGCTCTCTGAGGTCAGCTGTTAATCCAAACCAAAGAAAAACAGGTGTAACGTTCCCGAGCTGATACAGGTAACTAATCTCTACCCGGCAGTGTGTGTGTGTGTGTGTGTGTGTGTGTGTGTGTGTGTGTGTGTGTGTGTGTGTGTGTGTGTGTGTGTGTGTGTAGAGGTGTCGTCTGTCAGCTTGGAGTCTGATGGACAGATGTCTCTTATCACCACAGAAACTGTCTCTTCCAGGCTTCCGTCCGTCCTCTTCTGAAGCATGTAATTAACTGATACTCTATCCTCCGTGTGTGTGTGTGTGTGTGTGTGTGTGTGTGTGTGTGTGTGTGTGTGTGTGTGTGTGTGTGTGTGTGTGTAGTGCAGGCTGGGAGCTCGTCATCTCTCTCAGATTCAGGAGGAGTCGGACAGCAGAGAGCAAAGGTAACAGTAATACTACCTTCATGCCAAGAGGACACTGAGGTACTTGTACTTTGGTTTAGTATTTCCATCATGTGCTACTTTATACTTCTACTCCACTACATCCCACAGGTACATATAGTACTTTTTACTGTACTACATATCAGAGGTACAAATAGTACTTTTTACTGTACTACATCTCAGAGGTATCTCTCTCTCCTCTCTCTCCTCTCTCCTCTCTCTCTCTCTCTCTCTCTCTCCCTCTCCCCCCCCCCCCCCCCCCCCCCCCCCCCCCCCCCCCCCCCAGTACCTGTTTCCTGCCCCCCATCGTCCAGCAGCAGACGGGTGGTGCAGGTGGAGGTGAGACAGGTGGAGGTGAGACAGGTGGAGGTGAGACAGGTGATGACGAGGCAGACAGACAGGAAGTGAGGCGTCTGTCTGCCCCGGCGTCGCTGGACGAGGAGGACAGCGCTCTGCTGGAGGAGGTACGTTAAGATCACTTTTCACATGAGGGAACACCGCCACCTAGAGGTCAGAGCGCAGACTGTTGTCAGGATTATTGAACCCTCTGGGGACTGAGGGCGTTTTCTCAATTTTACATCATTTCTTAAATCCACTTTTTAACATCTTAACACGATTGACCCCCGAGGGGGGGCTAGACCTCTTTTCTCCTGTGTTTGAGTCGTTGTAGGAACCAAAAAATAATTCCAATACTTGTGTTTATTCATATGTATTTGTTCAGCAAAGTCTTGGGGGGAAAAAAAGTATATCTGCAAAAAAATCACTTTTAAAAGATATTTTGATCATAACTATGAACATCCAGCACGAGGATGAGCAAGGTTTATGAGAAAGGTCCTCCAGAGCTCCCAATAAAAAAATAAAAGTATTGTTCGGCACCTTTTGAGAAAGATTAAGACCTAAAGCATCTAAATCTGCAGCAATAAACACAATGCAGGAACGCATTGGCATGTTATGAAGCATATTCAGTAAAAAAAACGGGTTTTTCGGTTAAAAAATAAAAAAATGACCTTACATTTAGCTGACGCTTTTATTCAAAGGGACTTACATGTTTTCTAAACGCCGTAGTCACGGCAACAGGGAGCGATTCAGGGTCAAGTGTCTCAAGGCTCGAACCACCGGACTTCTGATTGAAAGACGGGCATGCTAACCACTGAGCCACAGGAAATATGGCACTAAAGCTGAAAAATGTAATCTTGATTTTGTAAATTCTTCATATCTCTTGTGAAAACGTAACTTTACTCAGGTGGACGTGTGTGTGTGTGTGTGTGTGTGTGTGTGTGTGTGTGTGTGTGTGTGTGTCTCAGTTGGGTCGTATCGAGGCCGGGCTTCGGGAGGCGGTGCTTCCGGACGTGGAGCGGCAGCAGGAAGCCGGGTTCCTGCGTCGCCAGGGCAACAACCTGCTGAGGACACACCTGTGTTACCTGAGCCTCGGCCAGCGCGTCGCCAAGTAAGCGCCCGACCCGTATCCCTCCGCCCGACCCGTATCCCTCCGCCCGACCCGTATCCCTCCGCCCGACCCGTATCCCTCCGCCCGACCCGTATCCCTCCGCCCGACCCGTATCCCTCCGCCCGACCCGTATCCCTCCGCCCGACTCGTATCCCTCCACCCGACCCGTATCCCTCCGCCCGAGCCGTATCCCTCCGCCCGACCCGTATCCCTCCGCCCGAGCACTATGTTCTGTCTCATGCAGCTGTTTCCTCCGCAGACCCTGGGTCAGCAGCTACTTCCGGAAGTTCCCCATGCACATCTACTGCCTCCCCGTCCAGGCAGCCAATCACAGAAGCCGGAGGCGTGGCCTGACGAATAGGAGATGATGGTTATTTACGTGTTTTTTGCTGTTGTTTACAATAAATGCACCTTCATTATTTTTTCCTTCTGTTAAATATTTCTACGTCCGGATCCAAACTATAAAACGTTGATTTATGTATTTATGTAATGTCCAAAGAACGCAGAGCAGAGCGCCCTCTGCAGGACTCTCTGTGAACTGCACGCTACAAGTCCCGTATTCAAAACCTTGCTGAAGTAAAAGTGTTCTAAGTTTTCATCTTGTCTTTAAATATGTTTCTGTCAAAATGCAAATAAATCTACTGAATTGTATTTGCTTGATTTCTATTAATAATAAGAAGAAAAAAATGCATGAAGCTGAACAGATTTTTTTTTTTTTTTTGTTGCACCACAAAGTCCTTTCTGGAGCTTTTGATCGCATCCTGCTTATTGTTTGGCACAAAACACAATTTAAACAAAACATCATGCACTGCACCGACTCATTTAATTACATTTGCAATATCCTCCTGGGAACTGGGGGGAAATAGTGTCGTCCAAATTCAGATTGTTTTTGAGATTTCCTACCTATTTAGAGTTTTAAAAAAACATCTTACAATTTAGACTTTTTGAAAATTATTTCTATTTAATTAATTTTACAGCATGTTCACTGGACAATTTCTGTGTGAAAAGACAGACAAATATAGAAGATAAGAAAACTAACAAATTATGGCTATAGAGTGATATTAAACCAATAATACATTCAACTGGATTATAAAACAAAATAAGTCTGCAGGTTGTAGAGTCATCTTCACACTATGGAAGCCCAGGTAGCACAGGTCTATTATCTATAGACATCTATTATGATGGGAAATAACACCATTAAATGAAAGCTAATAACAGGAATAATAATTAAACCTCAGACAAATCTATTTGGATTAAATGCAGTCAGGTCGTAGTGCATCATAGGGATCGAACATCGGCCTCCTCCTGTCTCTGAGTCTGTCTGCTCATCTGAGCTTCTTCTTCTTCTTCTTCTTCTTCTTCTTCTTCTTCTTCTGCTTCTTCTTCTTCTGCTTCTTCTTCTTCTTCTTCTTCTTCTTCTTCTTCTTCTTCTTCTTCTTCTTCTTCTGCTTCTTCTTCTTCTTCTTCTTCTTCTTCTTCTTCTTCTTCTTCTTCTTCTTCTTCTTCTTCTTCATCACCAGGCTCAAACTCATCCTCATCTCTCTCATCATCTGAAAGCTCCAAATCTGATTCTCCCTCAACTATCTGGTACAGAACCTTTATGCTTGAGTTCTGTCTCCGACAACAATGTCGAGTCATCAAATACATAAATGTTGATCCTGGTGTATAATTGAGATTCATAAAAGGACTATTATTTATATAAATACAAGAACATATATGAATATCATAGTAAAAAAGACAATAATTTAGCAATATTTGACTTACCCTTTGACTTTCCATAAAATGTGCTGGCTGATCTTGAGTGGAAAGAAAGAGGAAGTTGTCCTGATCCCATGTGGTATCAAAGGAAAGCCCAGGATGTGCTCTTTAGAGCAGTGTTTTTCAACCTTTTTTGAGCCGCGGCACATTTTCTACAATAAAAAAATCCCGCGGCACACCAACAACCAAAAACGTTACTAAATGTCACATTGTAGCATAACACAGCATATATGGTAGGTCATTATTGCGCTACCTACTGGCATGGAAGAGTATTTCATTACTAGACCAGCCACTATATTGCAGCTCAGACGCTCAACAATGGAAAATGATTTGCAGCAGCTAAATAATATTTTATTGTTGATACGGTAACTCAAATGAGTAAAAGGAAAGATGCTAAACCAAAGTGTCCACCACAGAGGACACAAATGAATGGGCTGTGTCTCAGGAGGATACAATAAAAAATAGTATATATTGTTTTACATCTCTAATAAAATAATAATACATTATTTTGTGTTTATTTTTAAGGCACAATCAAAAAAGTCCACGTCATATTTTCAGAGAAGACATTTCAGAAACATAAAACAACCGAGCGAGAAATATATACACAAAATAAATGTTAAAAAACATTTGTGTTTAATCCAAAATGATTAAATGACTATTCCCCTGTTTCCTTCATGTAGTTCATATAAGGACCGAAAGACAATCTGCGCAGACGGCAGCAGCAGTGCGTTGAACGCAGCATTACGTTTTACGTCACTACGTCATTACGTCACGACGCCACCGCCCCGCCCCAGCTCTTCTTCTTGTGTGCGCGCACGGCTTCATCCCCGAGTCACAGACATCATGGTGAGTTTCTACATGAATTTACTCTCTTTTAATCCGGCAGAAGCGGTTCACAGGACAGTTCTTCTGCTTTATGAGCGGATGAACTCCCGCAGAGGACCTTCATAACTTTACTAGACCGTCTGCGTCGCGTGCTAAGAGCCCGTTTAGCTTCCTGTTGCCTCGCGCGGCCGCACCGGGGAGCGAGCACGTGGATGCGGTCCGCCGCTAACGGCCGAGCTAAACTGCGTCAGAGCGGATTTATATCACGCGGAGAACCCGCCGGGTTCGTCTCAGACAGTAGAACCTCTAAGGTTCTGCCGGAGGGTTCTGTTCGTAAAGACTTCGGGTTCTTGTTCTCCTCACGTGAGCCCGTTAGCTTCCGGTTAGCTCGTCGGTCTTTGTGGCTGGAAGCTTCTAGCGGGTTCTGGGATGAAACGAGGGGGGATGCTGCGTTCAGGGGCGCTCGGAAAAAATAGTGACAACGCCTAAATCGCGTTCCATTATCAATTTATGTTTGCATCACATTAATTATAATTAACAAATTTGCCTCTGCGGGCTTTACAATCTGTACACATACGTCATCCTCTGACCTTTGACCCTCACACAGGAACAACTCCCCCAAAACTACTTTAAGGGGAGAAAGCTGATAAATACAATAAATGTGAACAGAGTTGCATCACATTCAACGCATATGACAGAAATTATTCATATGAGTATTATCATGATGGAAAAGCTCCAGCTACCAAAGATAATAATGATAATAAAAGCAGCTTTGGTATTTGCAATGCAACTAATAATGATGATGATAGCAGGAGGTGTCGTGCAGGACCGGTTCCAGATAGAACCGGGTCCAGATAGGACCAGCTAGAACCGGGTCCAGATAGAACCAGCTAGAACCGGGTCCAGATAGAACCAGCTAGAACCGGGTCCAGATAGAACCTGTGAGGATAGAAAGCACACAGACTCTGAGGAAGAAGTAGAGTTATTAATGTGCATTGATGGGACATGAATTCATAAGAGAGGAGAGGCGCTCAGTGTATCCCAAGATGGCCGCCAGCAGCATCTCTGTTTCTATAGTAGACGGCTCTATCTGTCCTGAGGGAAGCATAACGTAGTAAAATATACATTAACGACCTTTTAATATCGATTAATCTGCCAGCTGTTTGTTCGTCTATAAAAATGTCAGAAATAGTAAAACATGTCCACCTCAGTTCCCCAAATTCTCTATAAAAGTTGTATTTTAACATCACAGAACACTAAAATATTTAGTTTAATGTGATTTATAAAGCTGAAAACTAAAAGGGTCAATAATAATAATATGGTCACATAATTGTAAAAGTTTTAGGGTAAAAGCTTTAAGGCAGCAATTGGGTTATTAATATGATTTATTCCAGCGTCGCTCCTCTGGAGGTGAGCGTTGTGTTTAGTGTGTGTGTGTGTGTGTGTGTGTGTGTGTGTGTGTATGTGTGTGACGTTATTGATCGTCGTTGCAGGCGTCCTTATCAATGGCACCGATGAACATCTTCCGCCAAGGAGCGGATGAAGAAAAAGCCGAGACGGCCCGCATGGTGAGTTTGTTTTATTTCATTCTGCTCTACATTTATTCATAACTTCATAACTTGAAGACGAACATCCACGTTTTCTCTCCTCAGTCGTCCTTCATCGGCGCGATCGCCATCGGGGATCTGGTGAAGAGCACTCTGGGCCCGAAGGGAATGGTGGGTCCCGTCATCACGAGAGATGATTATTGTTTTCATTTCACACGTTTGTGTTACATTAGAGCATTAATGGACCAGAAAAATATGAAAGAATATATATTTTTTGGTGCACAACAATAAACGTAATGAGATCAAAGTAATAGAAAAGTCCATAATCTTTCATGGGAAACTTGACACTAAGCTGCATGCCAGATATATATTTATATATAATATATCTATGTATTCTGCCTCCAGGACAAGATCCTGCTCGGTGGAGGGAAGGCCGGCTTGGTGACGGTGACCAACGACGGAGCGACCATCCTGAAGTCCATCGGGGTCGACAACCCGGCCGCCAAGGTTCTGGTTGGTGAGTGAAGCTGCAGAGCGTCTGCTGGTTAAACTGGTTAAACTGGTCCAACAACACTTTACATTCTGAACGTTTTTCCATTTAAAATACTGCCATTTTTGTATAATTTCTCCATATTTTTCGTGTTTTGCAAGAACGAAAAGTGTGAAAATGTTGATAAATTATCTAATAACTTCTAAATGTGTAAAGGTTGTCGTGAAGCTTCATCAAAGTTTTCCTCCTGTTTTCTAACAGTACAAGTACAACAATATATTTCAGGGTTCTTACGCTCATGGAAAAGTCCTTAAATCTTAAAATGGTTATTTCCAGGCCTGGAAAAGTCCTTGAAAAAATTAAATCCCCAAAGTGTAGTAAAAGTCATGTAAATGTGTTATATTCATGTGTTCATGACGTTCATTTACGCTGAGTTTGAAATAATTAATATGCTTTTAAAAGAAAGACTCAAAATATAAGCAGGCATACATACAGGCATCTATATAAATGTTTATTCTTTTAATCAAACTATTGTCTCATTCATTTGAGTCATTTAAGGTTTACTGTATGCTTTGTATTCTCATTGTTAGTTTAAATACTACATTTACTCACTTTTTACTGTTTACACCCAGATTTCACTAAATGTTTGCTCATGGACATTTGGTTTAAAGTCCTGGATCCACCGGTCAGAATGTGTGTATTTAATGATGTGTTTCCCGTCCTGTCTGCAGACATGTCGAAGGTCCAGGACGACGAGGTCGGCGACGGGACGACCTCGGTCACGGTGCTCGCCGCCGAGCTGCTGCGGGTGAGACGAGTGAAGTTCTCGTGTTTGTTTTTAACCGTTGACGTCACGTGACTCACCGCCGCTCTGTGGACAGGAAGCAGAGCTGCTGATCGCCAAGAAGATCCACCCGCAGACCATCATCGCCGGCTGGAGGAAAGCGACGCAGACGGCCCGGGACGCCCTGAGGGAGGCGGCCGTGGACCACAGGTGGGCGGGGCTTATCGATCGGGTTATTGATCTGCAGACATTTACGCAATGCTCTTCTTTTGGTGTTGGTTTTTAAATTCAGATTTTAATTAATATGAAGTTGTTTATTGTGTTTAAAACTTTTCTTTCTTTTGAATCTCTAGTTTTTGTTCTTCGCTCATTAAAACATAAATTTACAATCACGCATAATCTATAAAACGAGCCGAATATAACGACAAAAACTAAAGCTCTCAATCAGAAAAAAATAAAATAAATCGACCGTGTGAGAAGCATCTGATTTAATTTGATAGAAAATATCAAATAATTTAATAGAAAACACTTTTTACTAGTTTCTCACAAAATAATTACGGTTAATTTTATAAAGAAGACAAGATTTTAACTATATTTGTAAATTATATCAATAAATTGGAGGAAAAACAGTGAAGAAATATTAAAATCAGTTCCTACCATTTTTATTATGAACGAATACGGAGACGTTTGTTTTTACTCGTTCAGATTAAAAAGACCAGATGTTGAAGTGATGGGTCTTTTATTGTGGAAGTTCTTCATCCTGATGACGTCATCATGCAGCTGTTTCGTGGTTAATAGTTGAAGATGACGATGACTCTCTCCTCGCAGCAACGACCCGGCCCGCTTCCTGGAGGACCTGCTGAACATCGCCCGCACCACGCTGTCCTCCAAGCTGCTCACGCACCACAAGGCGCACTTCTCCCAGCTGGCCGTGGACGCCGTCATGAGGCTGAAGGGCTCCGGCAACCTGGAGGCCATCCACATCATCAAGAAGCTGGGCGGCAGCCTCACCGACTCCTACCTGGACGAAGGTGAGCGGGAAGGAGGGCTCTGATTGGCTGTGAGGCCTTCAGGAGGGCTCTGATTGGCTGTGTGGCCTTCAGGAGGGCTCTGATTGGCTGCGTGGCCTTCAGGAGGGCTCTGATTGGCTGCGTGGCCTTCAGGAGGGCTCTGATTGGCTGCGTGGCCTTCAGGAGGGCTCTGATTGGCTGCGTGGCCTTCAGGAGGGCTCTGATTGGCTGCGTGGCCTTCAGGAGGGCTCTGATTGGCTGCGAGGCCTTCAGGAGGGCTCTGATTGGCTGTGAGGCCTTCAGGAGGGCTCTGATTGGCTGCGTGGACGTTAACGTGCCCTCTGCTTCGTCTGCAGGTTTCCTGCTCGACAAGAAGATCGGAGTGAACCAACCGAAGAGACTCGAGAACGTGAAGATCCTCATCGCCAACACGGGGATGGACACCGACAAGATCAAGGTACACTCACACACACACTCACTCACACAGACACACACACACAATACATTGGGCCACAATGTTGTAAACATTTTAAGTTTATTTGTTGAGATTTTAAATGAGATGCGTAGAATGAAATGTTTTTGATGAAATGTCACAATTAATAAGCTTCAGGCTTTTTCTAATGGAGGAGTTCAAAGACCTGTGACTCTATTGCGTGCTCGGTCCTTATTGTGTGTGTGTGTGTGTGTGTGTGTGTGTGTGTGTCTCTCTCAGATCTTTGGCTCTCGGGTTCGCGTCGACTCGACGGCGAAGGTCGCAGAGATCGAAATGGCGGAGAAAGAGAAGATGAAGGAGAAGGTCGACCGGATCCTGAAACACGGAATCACCTGCTTCATCAACAGGTATGTGCACAGTAGCGTGCGTTGCATGTTTTTAACTCGTCATAATCGATGACATCATCGCGTCTCCTTCACAGACAGCTGATCTACAACTACCCGGAGCAGCTGTTCGCTCAGGCCGGCGTCATGGCCATCGAGCACGCCGACTTCGCCGGAGTGGAGCGCCTCGCTCTGGTCACTGGTACGTGCGCGCGCACACACACACACACACACACACACACACACACACACACACACACACACACACACACACAGAGTTTAAACTGACGCGGGCTCTTGAACTGTCCCCAGGAGGAGAGATCAGCTCCACCTTCGACCATCCGGAGTTGGTGAAGCTGGGTCACTGCAAGCTGATCGAGGAGGTGATGATCGGAGAGGACACACTCCTCCACTTCTCTGGGGTCGCCATGGGTACGCACACACACACCGTTATTGATCCTGATCAGTTCTGACCCGCCTCACAGTTTAATGTGAACCATCACAGAGTAAATAAAGTTTCTCCTCCAGTATCCAGTAGGTCATGTGACCAGGACGTCACGGATATTTCTCTGATCATGTGACTTTGGAAACAACCAATCAGTGTTTAGACCAAAAGGAGGAGAGCTAGTAACGTTAGCACCACCGCTAACGGAGAACCAACAGGAGGAGAGCTAGTACCGTTAGCAGCACCGCTAACAGAGAACCAACAGGAGGAGAGCTAGTAACGTTAGCAGCATCGCTAACAGAGAACCAACAGGAGAGCTAGTAACGTTAGCAGCACCGCTAACAGAACCAACAGGAGGAGAGCTAGTAACGTTAGCAGCATCGCTAACAGAGAACCAACAGGAGAGCTAGTAACGTTAGCAGCACCGCTAACAGAACCAACAGGAGGAGAGCTAGTAACGTTAGCAGCACCGCTAACAGAGAACCAACAGGAGAGCTAGTAACGTTAGCAGCACCGCTAACAGAACCAACAGGAGGAGAGCTAGTAACGTTAGCAGCATCGCTAACGGAGAACCAACAGGAGAGCTAGTAACGTTAGCAGCACCGCTAACAGAACCAACAGGAGGAGAGCTAGTAACGTTAGCAGCATCGCTAACAGAGAACCAACAGGAGAGCTAGTAACGTTAGCAGCACCGCTAACAGAACCAACAGGAGGAGAGCTAGTAACGTTAGCAGCATCGCTAACAGAGAACCAACAGGAGAGCTAGTAACGTTAGCAGCACCGCTAACAGAACCAACAGGAGGAGAGCTAGTAACGTTAGCAGCACCGCTAACGGAGAACCAACAGGAGAGCTAGTAACGTTAGCAGCACCGCTAACAGAACCAACAGGAGGAGAGCTAGTAACGTTAGCAGCATCGCTAACAGAGAACCAACAGGAGGAGAGCTAGTAACGTTAGCAGCACCGCTAACAGAACCAACAGGAGAGCTAGTAACGTTAGCAACACCGCTAACAGAACCAACAGGAGAGCTAGTAACGTCTGCTGCCAGCTGCTTTACATAAACAATAATAAGATGAATAACTAGTATCAATACCACGACAGTTGTATGATCCGTTACATGTCTGCGTCATCCTGCGCGGCGTATGGGGCTCTGGGTTTGACCTCTGACCTCTGACCTCTGGCTCCTCCCCTCAGGTGAGGCCTGCACCGTCGTCCTGCGAGGAGCGACTCAGCAGATTCTGGACGAGGCGGAGCGCTCGCTGCACGACGCTCTGTGTGTTCTGTCTCAGACTGTGAAGGAGCCGCGCACCGTCTACGGAGGAGGTACACACACACACACACACACACACACACACACACACACACACACACACACAGTGGGTATGGGGGTGATGCGTAACGGGTGACCCTGAACGCCTCGTCTCCGTCAGGCTGCTCCGAGATGCTGATGGCCAAGGTGGTGACCGATCTGGCCAACCGGACGCCAGGAAAGGAGGCGGTCGCCATGGAGTCGTTCGCCAAGGCTCTGAGGATGGTACGTCTACTTCCTGCTTCACGGGTCACGTGACGTCAAAGATTGCTTTTTGAAAAGGTCTCACAGGTCTTAACATATTTATTTATTATTTTCTCTTCCTCTCCTCCAGCTGCCGACCATCATCGCCGACAACGCCGGCTACGACAGCGCCGACCTGGTGGCTCAACTGAGAGCTGCACACCAGGAGAACAAGACCAGCTTTGGCCTGAGTGAGTTATCGCACTGAACGCCTCACGAAGACGCTCTGCTACTTCACGTTCTTTACGCTCTGCTACTTTACGTTATTTACGTTCTGCTACTTTACGTTCTGCTACTTTACGTTCTGCTACTTTACGTTATTTACGTTCTGCTACTTTACGTTCTGCTACTTTACGTTCTGCTACTTTACGTTATTTACGTTCTGCTACTTTACGTTCTGCTACTTTACGTTCTGCTACTTTACGTTATTTACGTTCTGCTACTTTACGTTCTGCTACTTTACGTTCTGCTACTTTACGTTATTTACGTTCTGCTACTTTACGTTCTGCTACTTTACGTTCTGCTACTTTACGTTATTTACGCTCTGCTACTTTACGTTCTGCTACTTTACGTTCTGCTACTTTACGCTATTTGCGTTCTGCTACTTTACGTTATTTGCGTTCTGCTACTTTACGTTATTTGCGTTCTGCTACTTTACGTTATTTGCGTTCTGCTACTTTACGTTATTTACGTTGTGCTACTTTACGTTCTGCTACTTTACGTTCTGCTACTTTACGTTCTGCTACTTTACGTTCTGCTACTTTACGTTCTGCTACTTTACGTTATTTACGTTCTGCTACTTTACGTTCTGCTACTTTACGTTCTGCTACTTTACGTTCTGCTACTTTACGTTATTTACGTTGTGCTACTTTACGTTCTGCTACTTTACGTTATTTGCGTTCTGCTACTTTACGTTCTGCCACTTTACGTCACTGATGTTTTATTCAATTTAAAGTCATCACATTGCTGCGAAAGGCATATAATTCAAATTTTGACATCATTTTAAAGAAAGTTGTTGTGTGTTTTTATTTTTATGACTTTAAACCGTTTTTTAAATGGTTGTTTGTTCGTTTTGGACAAACGTTGACGAGTGCCCGTTGGGTTTGTTCCCCCTCAGACATGTCTGAAGGCGTGGTGGGCAACATGGCGGAGCTGGGCATCACGGAGTCCTTCCAGGTGAAGCGGCAGGTGCTGCTGAGCGCCTCCGAGGCCGCGGAGATGATCCTGAGAGTCGACAACATCATCAAAGCTGCTCCCAGGTCGGTTCTAACCCGGTTCTGCTCTCTGGTTCTCTCTTCTGTGACCTCCTCTTTTATTCACTGTTGTTGTTTGTGTCTGCAGGAAGAGGGTTCCCGACCACCACCCCTGTTAGAGGAAGAGGAGGATGAAGATGACGAAGGGGTCCCTCTTGTTATTTATCTTCTCGTAGTTAAAACCTGAAACGCTCCGTTTGTTCTCTCTGTGAAACGCTCAGAACGTCCTCGTTTGTTTTGTTTACTGAAAATAAAAGCACCAACTCTCGTTTGTTTCCTTTGAGTTTCGTGACTGAACGGTTCGTTTGATTGGAGATGAATTCTCTGCTTCGCTTCCTGCCGCGTCCTGATTGGCTGTTTGCAGCGTCCACGTTGTGAGGATTCAAGTCCTGAAACGACTTTGATGTGGAATAAAAACTAAGATCACGTTGTTTAAATATGAAGCTGTTAGTGTCACGACTCATGTTTAATAAAACATAAATATGTTACATTAAACTTCTGCAGCACGTCTTTATTTTAATCTGTTTAATACTGGAGGAAGTATTCAGATACTACAGAGCAAGTACAAATACCACACTCAAAATATTCAGTTTTAGTAGAAATACTGGAAAAGTACCCTGGAACAGTAAATGTACTAATAATACTTATATACTACATATATAGTGCTTTTCTGATTACTCAACAACGCTTTACATATATTTTTTTATTTAATCAGGAAGTCTCATTGAGATTAAAAATCTTTTTGGAGGGAGTAAAAGTACTAATAAAACACAGTTAAAGTACCTGTAAAAGTAATAATAGTAAAAGTACTGATAACTGTATAATTATTAACAGTAAAAGTACTAATAACAGTAAAAAACAGTAAAAGTACTAACAGTAAAAGTACTGATAACTGTAAAAGTACCTGGAACTGTAAAAGTGCTAATGACAATAAAAGTACCTGGAACAGTAAAAGTACTGATAACAATAAAAGTACTAATAACAGTAAAAGTACTGTTGCAGTAAATTGTTCCTACTGAAAAGTATGTGAGTATAATGTAGTTAAAGTATTCATAAAGTAAAGTGTGACTGTATTCTTGTCTGTCCCTGTGAAAGTACCTTGTACGTTGTACTTAAACACAGTACTTGAGTAAATCCAGAGCCTCATAATTAACCGGCTGCACGTCTGAAGCAGCGTTCCCGTTATTTTGTCCACCCCGTGTTGCGTCATCGTTGATGTTTGTCTACGAGGTCGAAGCGACCGAGTCAACGCGACTGAAAGTACACAAACTCAGTACTCAGGTGTAGTATCACTGAGAAAATACTCCATTGTGAGAGTTCTAGAGGGAAATAAATACTTAATGTACTAAATACTAAATACTGTTTGGATTCAGACACAAAGTAAATGTTATGAAGATGTGTAACAGAGGCACTAGGTAAACAAAATACTAAATATGTATAAAGAAATACTGAGATTTATTTATATATATATATATATATATAAATATATATATATATAGAAAAAATCTCAGGATTTACGAGATTTAAGCCGTACATTTACGAGAAAAGACAAAAATGTTTCGCAAAAATTATAAATACTGAGATTTTGATGTGATTTTGATGTGATTTTGACTTTCTGGAGCTTTTAACTGCGTCTCATGGACTTCCTCGGTGGATGAAAAGCAGTGCAGAAATTCACAAAAATATTGACATTAACGTTACTTCTATTTTATTTTATTGATCAGATAATGTCTCTGCTGTCACACACACACTCTCTCTCTCTCTCTCTCTCTCACACACACACACACACACACACACACACACTCTAATAAGGACTCCTCTCCGGCGGCCGTCACCAGTCTGACAGACTCGCAGACCGACATGTTGAAGCTGCTGCTGCTGCTGCTGCTGTGGACATGGACCAGCTCGGCCCTGGTCAGGTAGGACACACACACCTGTGTACAAATACACACACCTGTGTGTACAAATACACACACCTGTGTACAACTACCTTCTGCTTTAGTCGAGTCAGATGGACCCGAGATCATTACAAACATTCACACTCGTGATCCCAAAAGAAACGTTCCCACAGTTTTGGGATTTCACTCACAATGTGTCTTTTATTCTCAGTTAAAGTTTTGTTTTACTCCAGAAAATGTAAAGTATTCAGAGAAAATTCTCAATTTTTTTTTTTTTTTAAAGAATAGTTCGATATTTTGAGTTGGATGAGATGATTGAAGCCACGACGAGTTGTTTTTACAGTTCAGTTTATAGACAGATTAAATAAACGAGACGTTGATCAGTGAGCTATTGAGGCGCTGGACAGAACCAGGCTAACAGTTTCCCCCTGTTTCCAGTCTTTGTGCTAAGCTAAGCTAACAATCTTCTCATCTCCCAGCAAGGAAGCGAACGAGCGTCTTTCCCAGAATGTTGAACCATCACTTAAAAAACACTACAAGTTCAATCCTCTCCCCCCAGGGTCCCTCTGAAGCGGGTGCGTTCGGTTCGTTCACAGCTGCGAGCCGACGGCGTGCTGGAGGAGTTCCTGAAGGAGCATCGCCCCGACATGTTCAACCGGCGCTACGCTCAGTGCTTCCCTCTCGGCACGCAGTCACTGCGGCTCGGACGCTCCAGCGAGAAGATCTACAACTTCATGGACGTAAGCATTCTCTCTCCTGTGGTTGTATAGAAGTCTATGCTTCATGTGTTAAAGCTGCATTCTCTCCCCTGACCACCAGGGGGCGACTCCTCTGGTTGTATAGAAGTATATGCTTCATGTGTTAAAGCTGCATTCTCTCCCCTGACCACCAGGGGGCGACTCCTCTGGTTGTATAGAAGTATATGCTTCATGTGTTAAAGCTGCATTCTCTCTCCTGACCACCAGGGGGCGACTCCTCTGGTTGTATAGAAGTATTTAGAATCCATTCAGCTCAGACTCACATTGTGTGTCTGTTGTGTGTCAGGCTCAGTATTACGGTGAAATCTCTTTGGGGACTCCGGCGCAGAACTTCTCTGTGGTTTTCGACACCGGCTCATCCGACCTCTGGGTGCCGTCGACCTACTGCGTCAGCCAAGCCTGTGGTACTACACAACTCTACACAACACTACACAACTCTACACTACTCTACACTACTCTACACAACACTACACAACTCTACACAACTCTACACAACTCTACACCACTCTACATAACACTACACAACTCTACACAACTCTACACTACTCTACACAACACTACACAACTCTACACAACTCTACACAACTCTACACCACTCTACATAACACTACACAACTCTACACAACTCTACACTACTCTACACAACATTACACAACTCTACACTACTCTACACAACATTACACAACTCTACACTACTCTACACAACTCTACACTACTCTACACTACTCTACACAACTCTACACAACTCTACACTACTCTACACAACATTACACAACTCTACACGACTCTACACAACACTACACAACTCTACACAACTCTACACGACTCTACACAACACTACACAACTCTACACAACTCTAAACAACACTACACAACACTACACAACTCTACACAACTCTACACGACTCTACACAACACTACACAACTCTTAACAACTCTTCACAACTCTAGACTACTCTACACAACCCTACACAACTCTACACTACTCCAAACAACCCTACACAACTCTACACACTACTCACACGACAATGTAACACTACAGAACACAATGTTTGTGTTGTTGTTTATAAGAGTTGTGTTTGTGGGTCAGGTCGGCATGACAGCAGAGTTGAGTGTGTCCCTGACTGTGATAAGAAGTTCAAGGTGTGTGTGTGTGTGTGTGTGTGTGTGTGTGTGTGTGTGTGTGTGTGTGTGTGTGTGTGTGTGTGTGTGTTTTCACAGCGTCACACAGGCGTTTCAAGGCGTTTGAGTCCACGTCGTTCCGTCATGACGGTCGGACGTTTGGGATCCACTACGGATCCGGACACCTGCTGGGGGTCATGGCCCGAGAGACGCTGAAGGTCTCTGCGACCCGCCAACGTTACAGTGATCATTTGATCGTGATCGATCCTGATTGATCCTGATGGATCCTGATTGATCCTGATTGATCCTGATCGATCCTGATTGATCCACAGTACACAACAGTCCTGGTACCTGAAGGTTAAACCACCTTTGGTCCCAAAGATTCCCTTTCAGAGATGCTGAAGGTGTAATTAACCTTCAGTGTGTAGCGATCTAGGAATCACGGTTCAAAACCCCTGAATTAGATGCAAAAGGAAAGGAAAGGAAAGGAAAAAAACAAATCTCACAATATAAAAAATACATTTTCTTTGGATCCTGTTGAAGTTCCACACAATCATATTTATTGCCTGAATGGTTCCAGACGTTCAAGGTGAAGATGCACTGATTTACACATTTATCCTGTGTATTAGTACACACAGGAAGTTGACAGGGTGTATTAGTACACACAGGAAGTTGACAGGGTGTATTAGTACACACAGGAAGTTGACAGGGTGTATTAGTACACACAGGAAGTTGACAGGGTGTATTAGTACACACAGGAAGTTGACAGGGTGTATTAGTACACACAGGAAGTTGACAGGGTGTATTAGTACACACAGGAAGTTGACTATGTGTATTAGTACACACAGGAAGTTGACAGGGTGTATTAGTACACACAGGAAGTTGACAGGGTGTATTAGTACACACAGGAAGTTGACAGGGTGTATTAGTACACACAGGAAGTTGACTATGTGTATTAGTACACACAGGAAGTTGACAGGGTGTATTAGTACACACAGGAAGTTGACTATGTGTATTAGTACACACAGGAAGTTGACAGGGTGTATTAGTACACACAGGAAGTTGACTATGTGTATTAGTACACACAGGAAGTTGACAGGGTGTATTAATACACACAGGACGTTGACTGGGTGTATTAATACACACAGGAAGTTGACTATGTGTATTAGTACACACAGGAAGTTGACAGGGTGTATTAGTACACACAGGAAGTTGACTGTGTGTATTAGTACACACGGGAAGTTGACTGGGTGTATTAATACACACAGGAAGTTGACTGTGTGTATTAATACACACAGGAAGTTAACTGGGTGTATTACTACACACAGGAAGTTGACTGTGTGTATTAGTACACACAGGAAGTTGACAGGGTGTATTAATACACACAGGAAGTTGACTGGGTGTATTAGTACACACAGGAAGTTGACAGGGTGTATTAATACACACAGGAAGTTGACTGGGTGTATTAGTACACACAGGAAGTTGACAGGGTGTATTACTACACACAGGAAGTTGACAGGGTGTATTAGTACACACAGGAAGTTGACTGGGTGTATTAGTACACACAGGAAGTTGACAGGGTGTATTAATACACACAGGGAGTTGACTGTGTGTATTAGTACACACAGGAAGTTGACAGGGTGTATTAATACACACAGGAAGTTGACTGTGTGTATTAGTACACACGGGAAGTTGACAGGGTGTATTAGTACACACAGGAAGTTGACTGGGTGTATTACTACACACAGGAAGTTGACTATGTGTATTAGTACACACAGGAAGTTGACAGGGTGTATTAATACACACAGGAAGTTGACTGTGTGTATTAGTACACACAGGAAGTTGACAGGGTGTATTAATACACACAGGAAGTTGACTGTGTGTATTAGTACACACAGGAAGTTGACAGGGTGTATTAATACACACAGGAAGTTAACTGGGTGTATTACTACACACAGGAAGTTGACTGGGTGTATTAGTACACACAGGAAGTTGACTGGGTGTATTACTACACACAGGAAGTTGACTATGTGTATTAGTACACACAGGAAGTTGACAGGGTGTATTAGTACACACAGGAACTTGACAGGGTGTATTAGTACACACAGGAAGTTGTCTGGGTGTATTACTACACACAGGAAGTTGACTATGTGTATTAGTACACACAGGAAGTTGACAGGGTGTATTAGTACACACAGGAAGTTGACTGTGTGTATTAGTACACACAGGAAGTTGACAGGGTGTATTAGTACACACAGGAAGTTGACAGGGTGTATTAGTACACACAGGAAGTTGACTGTGTGTATTAGTACACACAGGAAGTTGACTATGTGTATTAGTACACACAGGAAGTTGACAGGGTGTATTAGTACACACAGGAAGTTGACATGGTGTATTAGTACACACAGGAAGTTGACAGGGTGTATTAGTACACACAGGAAGTTGACTGTGTGTATTAGTACACACAGGAAGTTGACAGGGTGTATTAGTACACACAGGAAGTTGACATGGTGTATTAGTACACACAGGAAGTTGACAGGGTGTATTAGTACACACAGGAAGTTGACAGGGTGTATTAGTACACACAGGAAGTTGACTATGTGTATTAGTACACACAGGAAGTTGACAGGGTGTATTAGTACACACAGGAAGTTGACATGGTGTATTAGTACACACAGGAAGTTGACAGGGTGTATTAGTACACACAGGAAGTTGACTGTGTGTATTAGTACACACAGGAAGTTGACAGGGTGTATTAGTACACACAGGAAGTTGACATGGTGTATTAGTACACACAGGAAGTTGACAGGGTGTATTAGTACACACAGGAAGTTGACATGGTGTATTAGTACACACAGGAAGTTGACAGGGTGTATTAGTACACACAGGAAGTTGACATGGTGTATTAGTACACACAGGAAGTTGACTGTGTGTATTAGTACACACAGGAAGTTGACAGGGTGTATTAGTACACACAGGAAGTTGACAGGGTGTATTAGTTCACACAGGAAGTTGACTGGGTGTATTAGTTCACACAGGAAGTTGACTGGGTGTATTAGTTCACACAGGAAGTTGACTGGGTGATACAGTGCAGTAAAACAAGAAAAGTTAAAAAGGTTACATTAAAAAAGTTGAAGAAACATTCTTTAAGAATTCCTCTTCGGTTCCAGATCGGGAGTCTCACCGCCCTGAACCAGGAGTTCGGGGAGTCGGTCTACGAGCCCGGTTCTGCGTTTGTGCGGTCGAAGTTTGACGGCGTTCTGGGGATGGGTTACCCGTACCTGGCAGAGATCCTTGGAAACCCCGTTTTCGACAACATGTTGGCGCAGAAGGTGGTGGAGGAGCCGATCTTCTCCTTCTTCCTCAGCAGGTGCAACCTCCTTTTTTCCAGACCAATGCCGTAACTCACCAGTTTGTCTATTTTGGGGAGAGCTCACCAGTATAACCCGTTTAGGGTCCATTGGAGTTAGGAGAATATCTTGTTGTTTCTACCTGTTCCAGGTGTTCCCACTGGGTTTCAGGTGATACACAAGGTGTCCCTAGTTCCTCAGGAGAGTCAGAAGAGCTCAAGAGTTCCAGGGATCTCCAAGGGTTCATGGAGCACCCAGAGGTTCACGAAGATTCAGCGCATTCTTTAGGGTAGTCCCAATCTTTAGTCCAATGGTTCCGGGAAGGAACCAGGAGTCTCCCAGTTTTTAGGATGGTCCTGTTCAGCGGTTCCTAAGGGGTCCACGGGAGCCTTTAGTCGCAGAAGATTATATGGGTTTCAAAGTAGTGTAAGGGGTTTTTGGGTAGTTCCAGAGAGGAATCCAATATTTCTAGGGTCAGAGGTCCCAGGGTTCTTGAAGGATCGCGAGAATGCCAGCAGAGTGAATTCATTGGTGGAATGCTTTGGTTGGACATGGTTTGAGAAATTGGCAGATATTTCAAGGATTTCACAGGAGTCAGAGGGTCCAGAGGACTCTGGGAATTCACAAAGCCTCAGTGGATTGACAAGAAAGAGTTTCAGGGCCATAAAACAGAGAATAAACAAAGAATAAATTCCAGTTTGTGAATTGCATTTGTGATTTTTGTCCCTGCAGAACAACAAGCAGCGGCACCATAGAAGGTGAACTGTTGCTAGGCGGAAAAGACGAGGCGTTATACAGCGGACCAATCAACTGGATTCCTGTGACTGCTAAGGGCTACTGGCAAATTAAGATGGAAAGGTTTCTGAGTAATTCGTTAATTCATTGTAACTGTAATATTTACCCCAAGTCGAGGTCCTGACCATCTACTAACGAGTGCTGGTCTTTTTTAATATTTTCTTGGTTTTGGTGGCCCCTTGGACCACATCCAACATCACAGTTGTGTGGGGTCATAATTCATATGTTGTGCAGTAAATGCAACAACCAGTAGATGGCAGTCCAAATCAGATTATTAGACAAAGGTGCAATCACTCTGTAAATAAAGTGAAAGAGCAAAACAGAAAGGAAAACATGCCACATCATGATCTCTGTGTATCCTTCAGTGTTGCGGTGCAGGGTGCCATTACCCTCTGTCCTCATGGTTGCCAGGCGATTGTCGACACTGGAACCTCCCTCATCGCCGGCCCGACCGCTGACATCATCAGCCTCCACCAGCTGATCGGAGCCACGCCCACAAACATAGGAGAGGTTAAACCCCCTAATTTAATTGTGTGATCTAAATCTCACGAGACCCTTCTGGACAAGACTTCAATCTTACAAAGATAGATGCAGAAATGTGTAAACATATGATCTCATTTTACCTTTTAACCTTTTTTTTTGGGTTGTTCCAGTTCCTCATCGACTGCGTCAGGATGTCCAGTTTGCCTCATGTGACGTTCGTCCTCGGAGGAACAGAATACACACTGACTGCCGAGCAATACGTTAAGAAGGTGAGTCTTCCTGTCCATACTTTGTTCTGCAGCTGTTTGTGTGTTTTAGTGTCAAATACGAGCAAGGAATACTTGTTAACACGTCGGGTCGAAATCAAGTCGTGTGGTCCAGAAGGTTTCTAAAGGGTTTCTGCTACATTGACCTCCATGAGAATGGCCGTTCTACTTTTGTTCTATTTCTATATAAATATAAATGACAAATGTTATGAATCAAAGGTTTTGTTTTTGTAATTCAAGCTAACAATTTGTCAGTATTTCATATGTTTTTAATGTTTTTTCTGATGTTTTTATGTTTTAGACCTGAGAGAGACGATAATTAATTCAGCTCCATTTCTACGACTAATATATACTTGAGCATAAATATACTGTGCGATACTTAAAATGTCGTCTTCAAAAGTCCGTCTCTCTGTCCGTCTCTCTGTCTCCAGGAGATGCTCGGCGACAAGGAGTTCTGTTTCAGTGGTTTCCAGGCAGTGGACATTGTTTCCCCCGAAGGCCCCCTGTGGATTCTGGGAGATGTATTTCTGACCGAGTTCTACAGCATCTTCGACAGAGGACAGGACCGGGTTGGCTTTGCCTTTGCGAAACACCCGGTCTAACTCTAACTCATCGTTATCGGTTCATAGCTGACAACTGTATCATCAATAATAAAACTATACAATTCTTGTAAAGGCACCAACACAAATAGTACTCGTTTTGTAACTAGCTAGAAGCATTGTTCTTACGCTAGTCATCTTTTTCTGGCTGAACTGTTGATTATGGCCTTGGCGGCACTATTCTTCAAAAGTACTACTTGATTAAATTTTTTTTGACGAATTATTTAACAAAAGTACAGTTTTTGGTGATTCAGCAGCAGCAGTTCATTACTTCAGTTACATTTACAAAAACAGACAAACTGCTATCACAAAAAATGTTGTGCCATGAAAGCCTTTCTTCTAGTAACCGTTGAAGGGGAGTCAGTAATCCTGAGTACTTTATTTAATCAGCCAGTCACCACAGTTGCATGTTGAATCCAAAACTGAAGTGTGTTCAGCTGCTGTTCCTCTAATGGCAACCAGACAGCATCCTAAAAACAGCTAAATGCATTGAAGTGAGCGGGAAAACCTCCCAACTTTTCTCAAAAGTCAATACGGTCAGGTCTTGGTGGCTAATTTCACGTCTTCCAGTGTGTGTTGACTTATTCTTCCATGAAGAAAATATTAAGGAATGAAAAAGGCTTCTTTTTTTTTTAGCATTCATATGTTGGTTGACTGTTTGCTCTTCCCATCTTTGCCTAAGTTGCTCATTTCCTGAGCTTAAAAGTTGATCACCAGTATTCTGATTCTTTTGTGTCTTTTGCGTTCTTTGGTTTGTCTCCAGTGAGGAAGCTGGCAACAAGTGGTACACCCAAACTCCAGGCTTCAAAACATTCCTTCAGAGGTTGGACATTTCCTCTTTTCTTGTTGGGTAAAATGTTCTGATTCATAGTACCATGTGACCGTCTAAGTGGCCCTCATTTGTTCGTCGAGCTCTGCAACTGGGAGTCGTGGTTTTTGCTCGCTTCACCATTGTTGGTTCCTTCCTTCTCGTCGTCCTCGGTCCCTGCGACTCCCTGGAAGTCTTGGTCGTACTCGGGGTCGGGCAACTGCAGTGTGTTGGCAGGTGGACCGGCTGCTCGTCGGGATTGGAACCGAGCCAGGCCTCGTCTTCGCCTTCCCAAAGCCTTGGGGCTCGGCAGGCTTCGGACCGACGCTTTTGACGACTGCCTGGAGAACTGGAGGGAGAACTGGCGGCCCCGTGGCCGGGTCGGTGGGCGATTTGTCCAACGGAATTCTTTGGGTCCCAACTGAGTAGGGGAACAACAAACCAAGGAGCCGGTCCTGGAAATACAAAGAAGGACTCAGACTACAGGGGAGGGGAGGATTATACAACTCAAAGGAGATTATTGTCAAATCTAAGACCAACTGTGATTGGTTGTCATATTGGTAATCCCATGTTCTCCAAACAGCAGCATAATGGTTTCATTAAGGCCAGAGTTGAACAAACAACGACCACAAAGTCAGAAGTGATGCCGCTGAATTACCTCGAATTGTCCAAGCCTGTGGTCTCCTCAGTGGGGGATGAATCCAGTCCATTCTGAGGTTTTGCTGCTTCGCTGTCGCCAGAAGAATCCGCGTTATGACAGATGTCACCGGACAACGGCGGACTGACGACGAGCCGGGGGAAACCAGTAGAGTGCCGGCTTTCAGGAGACGGAGGGTTGCTGCTGACCTCCCTTAAGGTGGATAAGGTGTCCAAGGCAGTGGAGCTCAGATCCATGGGCTTTGGACAAGGATTGACCCTGGATGGATTGAAGGATGATAACATGAAAGACTGTTAACTGTTAATACAATCAAAAATATTTTTTTAATCAACCAATATGGGTACCGTTAGTGCTTAAAATCGAGCAATACTGAACCTGAAGTCGGGGAAGAAGCTTCCTGTTGCGTCACTGCTGTGGCGTTTGAAGATGGGTCGAGGAGGTCGGAGTTCAGGAGGCTCCTGAACACTCAGCAGCCGCCGGACTCGACCCAGAACCTGCAAAACATCCAAAGTTATGATCGTAGAAAAAGTTTAAATATTCTTTCAAGACGGAAGACCGTTTGTCCGTTCAGGATTCTGTTAAAACTAATTTTGTGAAGAAAGAACAAAAAACTACAGTCCAAAGAGCACCAAAGCTCCCCCAAAGTTTAGTTTGTATAATATTTATCAATCTGCATCTATGTGCACCAGTCATCTACATTTGGTTGCATTTGCATGATTAATTTAGGGGTTCTGGCAGAATTCATCAAAGAGTCCCTTATTTGGCTGCCAAAAAAAACAACATAATTTTTGGATCATCCTAATATTTTTTGCACTAAATTTGTCCAAGAAAATATTGAGGAATTAAAAACTACATCAATTATTGCAAAGAATGGAGTATGAAGTTGCGCCAACCACACCAAAAACTATTCAAGCCTTCCTTGATTAATGACCTAATGACATTTTAGATTGTATTCCACTGATATCTGTCAAGTAGTTATCCGTCATAACCTGCTTACTGACTGACAAACATACTTACTTGGTTAAAAACAGAAGTAATAAAAAAAACGCCGTATTACCGACTCTTGGCGCCAAGCCAAAGAATTCTCCTGTTGGCGTGGACGACCGTCGCTAACGTCCTCATCGACCTGCAGGATGTCAGAGAGTCTGGAAGAGACGTTGGATAAAAAAAGATTTATATAACGATGAGGAAGAGTGTGCTAGCTCCCCGTGTAACGACCACAGAGGGTTACGTAATTGGTTTCCACCAATCGGCTTGCTTGGTTGAGATGTGTAATGTGTAAGACATGTGCGTGCGTGATGACCCCATGTCGGTGGTGGAGCCGAGGAACGACGGGATGCAGTAGTCGGCGGCGGCCAGCGTGTACGGTGGGCGCGCCTCGCAGTCGTTCCAGTACATGTCTTTGGTCATGTGAGGTAGGTTCATGTGCATCTCATCCACTGCCAGCAGAGACACCTGGAGGGACAGGTGAACAGGAAGTGATCACGATGAAACCTACGAGTCCTAAAACCCAGAAATTACCGTAAACGTCGAGTTACAAGCCGCTCCTACAGCCGGTCAGTGTCCCTGCTGTACCAAGCTAGTAGCAACGCTAGCTAGCGCTGCAGCTAGCTAGCGCTGCAGCTAGCTAGCGCTGCTGCTAGCTAGCGCTGCTGCTAGCTAGCGCTGCTCCTGATACCGGCCGCTGCTGCTGCTACTGCCCGCGTCCCCTCTGCCCAAGTCGGGTGTCGAGCCTGGTCCCGCTACCTTCGGTGGTTTTCGGGGAGCTAGCGGAAGTTAGCGGGGAAGTAACGGAGCGCTAGCAGGAGCCCCAGCTGGCTACAGCGGGGAGCTAACGGGACACTGACCGAAGGTAGTAGCGGCTCGTAACCCGACGTTTACGGTAGTCAGCAATTTATTTTGGGAATCAATGTTTTTTTTAATTTTTTTTAAACTAGTATTTTCTGCAAAAATCAAAAATCCACTTACATGTTTACTCAACAAAATGACTTGGTTAAATTTAGGCAAAAAAAGTACCTGGTTTTGTTTGCTCAACAAAAAGTACTGTTTAGGAAAGAAAAGTATTACTTGGTTATGTTGAGGCAACAACAATAATTGGATGTTTTTAAGCCACAAAGGTATTTGTTTATATTTAGTCCCAAAAAATACTACGTAGTATTATACTTAGTATTAGGTTAAGGCAACAAAAGTAGTTGAGTTGAGGAGCTGAAACTTATCGGACATCAGATGAAATGTACAAAATACGTTTCGCTTGAGATGTAATTCACGATGCAGTTTTGTTGCACAGGAACATCATTTCTAGAACTCTAAAGTACTATAAGTAGTATATTGCTGTGTTAGTGCTACCAGTGGAAGCTACTTTGCTTCCAGAGCCTTTGCGCCTGCGTCTGAGCTGTGATTGGCTGCCGACCTGAAGGTTCCTGTCGATGATCCAGTTCGCTTCAAAGTCGTCGTCATCTTCCCCGAACGGGTTGATCAGCTGCTCGGCCACCTGACCGCAAGCAACCAATCACATCGCGAGTTCAGTCACACGCGTCTGAGAGGTATTCTTTAAAGATGTACGTGTTTATGTTTATATAATAAAAGTACTCGGTTATGTTTATATAATAAAAGTACTCGGTTATGTTTAGATAATAAAAGAACTTGATTGTGTTTATATAATAAAAGTACTTGGTTATGTATAGATAATACAAGTACTCGGTTATGTTTAGATAATAAAAGTACTCGTTTAGGTTTATATAATAAAAGTACTGTTTATGATAATAAAAGTACTTGTTTATGTTTAGATAATAAAAGTACTTGTTTAGATAATGAAAGTACTTGTTTAGATAATAAAAGTACTTGTTTAGATAATGAAAGTACTTGTTTAGATAATAAAAGTACTTGTTTAGATAATGAAAGTACTTGTTTAGATAATAAAAGTACTTGTGTATGTTTAGATAAGAAAAGTACTCGTTTAGGTTTAGATAATAAAAGTACTTGTTTAGATAATGAAAGTACTTGTTTATGTTTAGATAATAAAAGTACTTGTTTAGATAATAAAAGTACTCGGTTATGTTTAGATAATAAAAGTACTTGTTTAGATAATAAAAGTACTTGTGTATGTTTAGATAAGAAAAGTACTCGTTTAGGTTTAGATAATAAAAGTACTTGTTTAGATAATGAAAGTACTTGTTTATGTTTAGATAATAAAAGTACTTGTTTAGATAATAAAAGTACTTGTTTAGATAATAAAAGTACTCGGTTATGTTTAGATAATACAAGTACTCAGTTATGTTTAGATAATAAAAGTACTTGTTTAGATAATAAAAGTACTCGCTCCACCTTCAGCCAGCCGGAGTAGAAGAAGAACTGCAGCAGCGTGAAGACGGGGACGTAGAGGTCCAGGTCGTGTCCCGGGTAGCACTGGGCGGGGTCCAGGAACTGACGTCCAATCAGACAAGCGAAGAAAAAGGTGTAGACGGCGAGAGTGACGACCTGAAGAGAGAGAGAGGAGGGAGGGAGGGAGAGAGAGAGGGAGAAAGAGAGAGAGAGATTGTTCAGGGTTCATCCCTCGCTCTCCCTGTGTGGGCGGTTCAGAGCTCTGATTCAGTTACAGGAACGATGGAGGATGATGGATCAGATGTGAATGTGAATGTAACAGAGAGAAACCGGCCTGTGTGAGGTGAATATAACATGACGTAATAGAACAGAGAGGAACCGGCCTGTGTGAGGTGAATATAACATGAATGTAATAGAACAGAGAGAAACCGGCCTGTGTGATGTGAATATAACATGATGTAATAGAACAGAGAGGAACCGGCCTGTGTGAGGTGAATATAACATGATGTAATAGAACAGAGAGGAACCGGCCTGTGTGAGGTGAATATAACATGATGTAATAGAACAGAGAGGAACCGGCCTGTGTGAGGTGAATATAACATGATGTAATAGAACAGAGAGGAACCGGCCTGTGTGAGGTGAATATAACATGATGTAATAGAACAGAGAGGAACCGGCCTGTGTGATGTGAATATAACATGAATGTAATAGAACAGAGAGGAACCGGCCTGTGTGAGGTGAATATAACATGAATGTAATAGAACAGAGAGGAACCGGCCTGTGTGAGGTGAATATAACATGAATGTAATAGAACAGAGAGGAACCGGCCTGTGTGAGGTGAATATAACATGAATGTAATAGAACAGAGAGGAACCGGCCTGTGTGAGGTGAATATAACATGACGTAATAGAACAGAGAGGAACCGGCCTGTGTGAGGTGAATATAACATGAATGTAATAGAACAGAGAGGAACCGGCCTGTGTGAGGTGAATATAACATGAATGTAATAGAACAGAGAGGAACCGGCCTGTGTGAGGTGAATATAACATGACGTAATAGAACAGAGAGGAACCGGCCTGTGTGAGGTGAATATAACATGACGTAATAGAACAGAGAGGAACCGGCCTGTGTGAGGTGAATATAACATGATGTAATAGAACAGAGAGGAACCGGCCTGTGTGAGGTGAATATAACATGATGTAATAGAACAGAGAGGAACCGGCCTGTGTGAGGTGAATATAACATGATGTAATAGAACAGAGAGGAACCGGCCTGTGTGAGGTGAATATAACATGATGTAATAGAACAGAGAGGAACCGGCCTGTGTGAGGTGAATATAACATGATGTAATAGAACAGAGAGGAACCGGCCTGTGTGATGTGAATATAACATGATGTAATAGAACAGAGAGGAACCGGCCTGTGTGAGGTGAATATAACATGATGTAATAGAACAGAGAGGAACCGGCCTGTGTGAGGTGAATATAACATGACGTAATAGAACAGAGAGGAACCGGCCTGTGTGAGGTGAATATAACATGATGTAATAGAACAGAGAGGAACCGGCCTGTCTGAGGTGAATATAACATGATGTAATAGAACAGAGAGGAACCAGCCTGTGTGAGGTGAATATAACATGACGTAATAGAACAGAGAGGAACCGGCCTGTGTGAGGTGAATATAACATGATGTAATAGAACAGAGAGGAACCGGCCTGTGTGAGGTGAATATAACATGATGTAATAGAACAGAGAGGAACCGGCCTGTCTGAGGTGAATATAACATGAATGTAAATGAACAGAGAGGAACCGGCCTGTGTGAGGTGAATATAACATGATGTAATAGAACAGAGAGGAACCGGCCTGTGTGATGTGAATATAACATGATGTAATAGAACAGAGAGGAACCGGCCTGTGTGAGGTGAATATAACATGATGTAATAGAACAGAGAGGAACCGGCCTGTGTGAGGTGAATATAACATGATGTAATAGAACAGAGAGGAACCGGCCTGTGTGAGGTGAATATAACATGACGTAATAGAACAGAGAGGAACCGGCCTGTGTGAGGTGAATATAACATGACGTAATAGAACAGAGAGGAACCGGCCTGTGTGAGGTGAATATAACATGATGTAATAGAACAGAGAGGAACCGGCCTGTGTGAGGTGAATATAACATGACGTAATAGAACAGAGAGGAACCGGCCTGTGTGAGGTGAATATAACATGAATGTAATAGAACAGAGAGGAACCGGCCTGTGTGAGGTGAATATAACATGATGTAATAGAACAGAGAGGAACCGGCCTGTGTGAGGTGAATATAACATGAATGTAATAGAACAGAGAGGAACCGGCCTGTGTGAGGTGAATATAACATGAATGTAATAGAACAGAGAGGAACCGGCCTGTGTGAGGTGAATATAACATGATGTAATAGAACAGAGAGGAACCGGCCTGTGTGAGGTGAATATAACATGATGTAATAGAACAGAGAGGAACCGGCCTGTGTGAGGTGAATATAACATGATGTAATAGAACAGAGAGGAACCGGCCTGTGTGAGGTGAATATAACATGATGTAATAGAACAGAGAGGAACCGGCCTGTGTGAGGTGAATATAACATGATGTAATAGAACAGAGAGGAACCGGCCTGTGTGAGGTGAATATAACATGATGTAATAGAACAGAGAGGAACCGGCCTGTGTGTAAACCAGCGGCACGCCGACCCAGTCGTATCCGAACAGAGTGGAACACCAAGTCCTGAAGTGATTCATCTCCTGAGACAGAAACAAACATGTTCACCCACAACACACAGTATCACGTTATCTTCACGTCCACTAACGAGTCTCAAGTGTGTGAGTGTGTGTGTGTGTGTGTGTGTGTGTGTGTGTGTGTGTGTGTCCTTTAGAGAAATTTTCTAATTGACAGGATATCTCTTTCATCTAATGAGACACTTCCATGATTTGTTATGTACTACATCTCAGAGGTACATGTTGTACTTTTACTGTACTACATCTCAGAGGTACATGTAGTACTTTTTACTCCTCTACAGGAAGGGATCCTGTTTCTCTAATTGTCTAAACATTATTTTTCTGACAGAATATAAAGTGTTCAGAGTCACGTTGAGAAGGTTCTGCAGGTCGATGCTGTCCTGGATGCGTCCTTCCTGTCGAGCTTTAGACGCCAAGTTGGAGAACCAGACGACGGGAATCCAGTACTTCAGGTGAGGAGAACGGATGTTCTCAAACACCTTCCTCTCCTCTGGAGTCATGAAACCTGCAGGTGGTGCATAAAACCAGGCATCAGTATATTAGGGTTGGGTTGTACTCGTGGTTACAAAACCAAGATGGCGACGGAAGAAAACCCCAACATGGCAACTCCCAAAAACCAACATGGCAACTGCCAAAAAAACAAGAAGGCAACAGAAAAAAAACCTAACATGGCGACTTCCAAAACCAACATGACAACTTCCAAAACTAAGATGGCGACTTCCAAAACCAAGATGGCGACTTCCAAAACCAACATGGCTACTCCAAAAACCAAGATGGCGACTTCCAAAACCAACATGGCTACTCCAAAAACCAAGATGGCGACGAAAAAAACAACAACATGACGACTTCCAAAACCAACACGACGACTTCCAAAACTAAGATGGCGACTTCCAAAACCAACATGGCAACTTCCAAAACCAACATGGGTACTCCAAAAACCAAGATGGCGATGGAAAAAACAACAACATGACGACTTCCAAAACCAAGATGGCGATTTCCAAAACCAACACGACGACTTCCAAAACCAAGATGGTGACGGGGAAAAAACAACATGGCGACTTCCAAAACCAACACGACGACTTCCAAAACCAAGATGGCGACTTCCAAAACCAAGATGATGACGGGGAAAAAACAACATGGCGACTTCCAAAACCAAGATGGCGACTTCCAAAACCAAGATGGTGACTTCCAAAACCAACATGACGACTTCCAAGACCAAGATGGCGACTTCCAAAACTAAGATGACGACTTCCAAAACCAACATGACGACTTCCAAAACCAAGATGGCGACTTCCAAAACCATCATGGCAACTTCAAAAACCAACATGGCGACTTCAAAAACCATCATGGCGACTTGCAAGACCAAGATGGTGACGGGAGAAACAACAACATGGTGACAAGATGAAGAGGATCCAAAATCAAGACGATGGAAACAAAAAAAAACTGATTGGGACGGCGATAAACCAAGATGGTGACGGAAAACTTGCTGAACTCAAGGCTTCAAAACTCAGATCTCATGATCTTCCCACTAATGCTGTGCAGATTTTTTTTAAAGAAAAGAAAAAGCATTGCCAAATTATTCCCAAATGTAAAACGGAACTCTGACAGACGTTCTTATTAAATAAAGAAATAAAAACCGGCTCATCATGACTGTGTGCTCTCAGAGTACGGCTCTAATTGTCCGATAACGAGCCGATCCCTGGGCTCGGATGATACGCTCACAGGAAGGAGGAGGAACAGACGAGAAGGAGCTGAACTCCATCTGACTTTCATCATTTCACTTCAGACACACGGACATTACGGTTACACACAAAACACAAGTATATGAATACTGCGTGTATCGTGGCCCTGCTGCTGCACAATCTCAGCAATAAGGTGCATTAACCCTTCGCTCTCACCGGCCTCCACCACGTGGTCCATGGTGGGGAAGCGCTTGCAGACGGCCGTGCTGACGGAGCGGAAGATGAGCAGCGACGTCAGGTTCACGTAGCGCACGAGCGTCCGGCGCAGCAGGCGGCCGTACTCGTCTTTACCGTGAACACAGCTGGAGGGAAGTAGAGAACAGACAATCACGGCTTCCCAAACGACCCGAACGACCCAAACGCTCTGCTTTCCAACGCACCGTCAACTAACCACCACCATCCCTCTAAAACTCGAGTGATTATCTGAATCTAATCGGCGGTTGTGGAGGAAATATTTTACCTAGTAAAGTAACAATAACATCAATTATTACTAGCAAAATGTACTTGAAGTATCAAGTATTCACTACGCTAGCGGATAATTTCAAAGTTTCAATTCTGGAGCATTCGAGGTTGCGTAAGAGGATATTTTCTTTTCAAGAATTTTACACACAAATTTTAAGCGTCTGCAACCACATACAATAAATCAATCAGGGGCTCTCCTGTTACAACGTTATAATTCATATAAGTACATGATGACAACTCCTGACTGGATCTAATCAACAACATGACTGAAAACTCCTTTGATCTAAAACAATGCCTCATATTTAACACATTTATCACATGCTTTGTGTCTAAAATAAAGTAACTAACAGTGTTAAATACATTTAGTGGAGTAGAAGTACAACATCCTTGAGTAAAGTACCTCAAATGTGTACCTAAAGCTAGTACAAATAACTTTCCTTTAGTGTTGGTTATGTCGCCCCCTATGGACTAAAGAGGTAGTGTTGGTTCTGGTGCAGCCTGTGGACTAAAGAGGTAGTGTTGGTTCTGGCGCCCCCTGTGGACTAAAGAGGTAGTGTTGGTTCTGGCGCCCCCTGTGGACTAAAGAGGTAGTGTTGGTTCTGGTGCCCCCTGTGGACTAAAGAGGTAGTGTTGGTTCTGGCGCCCCCTGTGGACTAAAGAGGTAGTGTTGGTTCTAGTGTCCCCTGTGGACTAAAGAGGTAGTGTTGGTTCCGGTGCCCCCTGTGGACTAAAGAGGTAGTGTTGGTTCCGGTGCCCCCTGTGGACTAAAGAGGTAGTGTTGGTTCTGGTGCCCCCTGTGGACTAAAGAGGTAGTGTTGGTTCTGGTGTCCCCTGTGGACTAAAGAGGTAGTGTTGGTTCTGGTGCCCCCTGTGGACTAAAGAGGTAGTGTTGGTTCTGGTGCCCCCTGTGGACTAAAGAGGTAGTGTTGGTTCTGGCGCCCCCTGTGGACTAAAGAGGTAGTGTTGGTTCTGGTGCCCCCTGTGGACTAAAGAGGTAGTGTTGGTTCTGGTGCTCCCTGTGGACTAAAGAGGTAGTGTTGGTTCTGGTGCCCCCTGTGGACTAAAGAGGTAGTGTCTCTGAGCATCAGGGTCCCTTTAGAAGAGCTCTCGTTCTCAGCAGCAGGTCTAACCCTGGTCCTCTCAGTCTTGGTCCTGGTGGACTACCTCAGGTAGTTTGAACTCACCTGGAGATGAGGACCATGAGTCGGTCCGGCCAGGGCAGGTTAACGAACTGATGCCACCATCGATTCACCACCAGAGTCACGTAAAACCCTGAAACACCAGCATGCTTAGTGTCACTGAATTCATATTAAGTCGTATGAATAAATGTGTTTAGCACAATTAAAACAGGCGGTCACCACGTAGAGCCCAGATTAATCCACTTCTTATGGACAATACACTTGAACAATAATAAGGTAATTCATGTAATTGTATTATTGCAGTTCAGCAGAAACAACATGTTGACTGACTGAGATCAGACACACACACACACACACTCAACCAGCTTTCAGCCTTTCGCAGCTCGTTAATGATCTGTTTCCATTAGCGGCCGACTAATGAGGCAACCCAGCTGCCTGTCTGTCTGACTGTCTGTCTGTCTGTACGTCTGTCTGTCTGTCTGTCTGACTGTCTAACTGTCTGTCTGTCTGTCTGACTGTCTGTCTGACTGTCTAACTGTCTGTCTGACTGTCTGTCTGACTGTCTGTCTGTCTGTCTGTCTGTCTGTCTGTCTGACTGTCTGACTGTCATGGTTTCTACTCAGGCAGGAAGCAGAGTTATAGTTTTTTTATTTATATTTTTTCTTTTCAAATGTATTTTTTAATGGTAATCTTTTTTTAACGACATATTACTTCTTAAACAAACTTTTGAAACCTTGAATTATTTAACCCTATATCTGTACATTTATGTATTTATCTATTTCCATTTATTTATTATTTATGTATCTCTTTATCTCTTGATCTATTTATTTATTTGCCGGGGACTATGAATCAACATTTGTAATGTTAGCTCTGTAGTCTCAGGGCAGGTTATTACAATGTAGAGACCTAATATATATAAAAATAATATAATACTACAGTACAACACAACACAACACAATACAATACATCAATAGGGATGGTTCACAGTTCAGGCAATGAAAGGAGGAAGTTAAATCTTTTTTAATGCTAAAAATGAATGTTTTCCAGAAAGCCTGTGGTTCATGACGTGGGAGACGTACCCAGAACGAAGGTGACGGGGATCTGCTCTGCGTATTTATCGCAGTACATGGAAAGTTTCTCGAACAATCTCTTCTGATGGTCGGAGAGGACGAGCCTGCAGAGGACACACAGTACATTTAGTACAAGGGCTGTACTTTATGAGGTACTTTTATACTCACGCTGTATACACGTCTATATAAATGACTCTACTTCTCTCTCCTGACCACCAGGGGGCGACTCCTCTGGTTGTATAGAAGTCTATGCTTCATGTGTTAAAGCTGCATTCTCTCCTGACCACCAGGGGGTGACTCCTCTGGTTGTATAGAAGTATTCATGTGTTAAAGCTGCATTCTCTCTGCTGACCACCAGGGGGTGACTCCTCTGGTTGTATAGAAGTCTATGCTTCATGTGTTAAAGCTGCATTCTCTCTCCTGACCACCAGGGGGCGACTCCTCTGGTTGTATAGAAGTCTATATAAATGACTTCTCTTGATGTATTCCCTCAGTAAACATTGTAAACATGAGTTTATGTCTCAATCTCTAGTTTCAAGTCTTCTTCAATACAGCATGATGTTCATTTAGTAAATTATGGTCATTTAGAGTCAAACAGACCATAAAGCAGGGGACGCTTTAGGGGCGGGGCTACAAGGTGATTGACAGATCGACACCAGAGACGTATAAGGCATCTCTAGGTCACTTCCTGTTCACTGGTTGCAAAAAAACAAGATGGCTGTATTCCAAGATGGCGACGGCGAACTCAAGGCTTCAAAACATCCACAAACCAACGAGAGACGTCCCCTACATCCACTTCTTAGGCTTTGGTTAGTTTTCACATAAACTAAACAGAAATGTAAAATTCACATCATGTTTTTTTCATCATTGAAGATTTTGCGGCGCTCTCTTCTATTAATGGTTCAAAAGCACTTTACTTGAACTAGCGCCACCTACTGCTTATCCTAAAATACACATAACGGCAGAAGATGGAAAACTCTTATTTGTCACATTTGATAGAAACCTGGCTGCTGATTAATTTAAATGAAAGTTGTTTTTGGACAGCTCGATTGTACAGAAGAAGAAGAAGAAGAAGAAGAAGAAGAAGAAGAAGAAGAAGAAGAAGAAGAAGAAGAAGCAGCAGCAGCAGAAGAAGAAGAAGAAGAAGCAGAAGAAGAAGAAGAAGAAGAAGAAGAAGAAGAAGAAGAAGAAGAAGAAGAAGCAGAAGAAGCAGCAGAAGAAGAAGAAGAAGAACAGGTGTGTAGAGGTTACCTGTAGACGACACTCAGCAGCGTGTACAGAAGAAGAAGCAGAAGAAGAAGAAGAAGAAGAAGAAGAAGAAGAAGAAGAAGAAGAAGAAGAAGAAGAAGAAGAAGAAGAACAGGTGTAGTTACCTGTAGACGACGCTCAGCAGCGTGTACAGCAGCAGGAACACGGTGAACTCTCGGTACAGCAGCTTGTAGATGCTTCCTCTCCAGCGCAGCAGCAGCCGGTGGAAACTGAAGAAGCTGGCGTTGGCGACTTTACTGGAATACGTGACGGTCATCGTGAGGCCTGGCGACAGACTCTGGTCAGGCCATCGCTCTGCTGGACACCAGGGTCAGAGTTCAGTGTTTAGGGTTTTACTCACGGAAAAACTCCCAGAAGTCTTTGTTTCTCCTCAGCGGTGCTTTTCATCCGGCTTCTTCTGTCCTGATTTGTTTCTGCCAAATGCCAACTAACCAACCAACCACCCCTCCCTCCTCTCTCTCTCTCTCTCTCTCTCTCTCTCTCTCTCTCTCTCTCTCTCTCCCTCCATGATGCTGTCCAGTAGCCCAGTAATGCCAGAGTGGTATTGATGAGCCGGCGAGCTAAATGCAGTCGTGTGTGTGTGTGTGTGTGTGTGTGTGTGTGTGTGTGTGTGTGTGTGTGTGTGTGTGTGTGTGTTGGCATAGATAGCCGTGGAGGTAAACACTTATAAAAAGAAACACAACCAGCAACAACATGATGTCATACCAGCAAACCGACCAATCACAGAGACAGAAGCATGAAGTTAAAGACATTTGAGGGACAAAGCTGTTGTTGACTAAAGGTTTTCCTGAAGAGAAGTTAAAGGTGTTTTACCATTTAAAGTTTGGTTGAGCAGCTTCTAGTGGCCACTAGAGAAACTGCAGCTGAGAGTATTGGCTTTAACCTCTTAGCGTTCCTGTAAAAATGTGCCTAAAACGCATATAAATTGCAAGCTGTACTTGAACCATTTGGAGTAAATGCATGGTCTTGGTCTCTTTTGAAAGGTAACAATCTGAAGCTTTTTTCCCTCAATAGTCAGAATCACTTTAAGTGCTGCTGACACTGAGTTATATAAGTTTGAACACACTAAAGTAGAAGGTTTTTATTTCCGCCTGAACATTTCTTTGCAAATAGATGCCTGTAGATGACTATAAATGAGACTTATGAACTGGAAAACACAATGGGACAATAGCCTGAAGCCTTATCTAGTCTAAGTAAAAAGCAGATAACAATATCACAGAAAATGAATATTTTACACATGTTTTTCTAATGAAATGTCTAGGCGTTTTTCCATTTTGAGACTGAAAATATTCATGATATATATACTATATACCTATTTAAAAAGGCTTATAGTCTTGCAAACTTATAGAGGTACTATTCATATTTACTACCAGTATTTCTGACACAGAGAAAATGAAGTATAAATGCTTTTTCGTGCTAATTCAATGCCAAACTGAGGCTCAGTCAGGAGAAGTCTGTTCTCATGAAGCTGAAGGCTGTTGGGATCAGCTCCACCCCTCTTGTTTGGGGTCATTAGAAAGGTTAGATTTCGGCGGACATTTTGGTGGTCAGAT
>JBAMJR010000109.1:565000-590000 GCA_038501785.1 Myoxocephalus aenaeus
GATGTATGAACACATGTCAAGAGGTTAGATGTATGAACACATGTCAAGAGGTTAGATGTATGAACACATGTCAAGAGGTTAGATATATGAACACATGTCAAGAGGTTAGAGATATGAACACATGTCAAGAGGTTAGAGATATGAACACATGTCAAGAGGTTATAGATATGAACACATGTCAGGAGGTTAGAGACATGAACACATGTCAAGAGGTTATAGATATGAACACATGTCAAGAGGTTAGATGTATGAACACATGTCAAGAGGTTAGATGTATGAACACATGTCAAGAGGTTAGATATATGAACACATGTCAAGAGGTTAGATATATGAACACATGTCAGGAGGTTAGAGATATGAACACATGTCAGGTGGTTAGAGATATGAACACATGTCAGGAGGTTAGAGATATGAACACATGTCAAGAGGTTAGAGATATGAACACATGTCAGGAGGTTAGAGATATGAACACATGTCAAGAGGTTAGAGATATGAACACATGTCAAGAGGTTAGAGATATGAACACATGTCAGGAGGTTATAGATATGAACACATGTCAGGAGGTTATAGATATGAACACATGTCAAGAGGTTAGATATATGAACACATGTCAGGAGGTTAGATATATGAACACATGTCAAGAGGTTAGAGATATGAACACATGTCAGGAGGTTAGAGATATGAACACATGTCAGGAGGTTAGAGATATGAACACATGTCAGGAGGTTAGATATATGAACACATGTCAGGAGGTTATAGATATGAACACATGTCAGGAGGTTATAGATATGAACACATGTCAAGAGGTTAGAGATATGAACACATGTCAAGAGGTTAGAGATATGAACACATGTCAAGAGGTTAGATATATGAACACATGTCAGGAGGTTAGAGATATGAACACATGTCAAGAGGTTAGATACATGAACACATGTCAAGAGGTTAGAGATATGAACACATGTCAGGAGGTTAGAGATATGAACACATGTCAAGAGGTTAGAGATATGAACACATGTCAAGAGGTTAGAGATATGAACACATGTCAAGAGGTTAGAGATATGAACACATGTCAGGAGGTTAGATATATGAACACATGTCAGGAGGTTATAGATATGAACACATGTCAGGAGGTTATAGATATGAACACATGTCAAGAGGTTAGAGATATGAACACATGTCAGGAGGTTAGATATATGAACACATGTCACGAGGTTAGATATATGAACACATGTCACGAGGTTAGAGACATGAACACATGTCAAGAGGTTATAGATATGAACACATGTCAGGAGGTTAGAGACATGAACACATGTCAAGAGGTTATAGATATGAACACATGTCAAGAGGTTATAGATATGAACACATGTCAAGAGGTTAGAGATATGAACACATGTCAAGAGGTTAGAGATATGAACACATGTCAAGAGGTTATAGATATGAACACATGTCAGGAGGTTAGAGACATGAACACATGTCAAGAGGTTATAGATATGAACACATGTCAGGAGGTTAGAGATATGAACACATGTCAGGTGGTTAGAGATATGAACACATGTCAGGAGGTTAGAGATATGAACACATGTCAAGAGGTTAGAGATATGAACACATGTCAGGAGGTTAGAGATATGAACACATGTCAAGAGGTTAGAGATATGAACACATGTCAGGAGGTTATAGATATGAACACATGTCAAGAGGTTAGATATATGAACACATGTCAGGAGGTTAGATATATGAACACATATCAGGAGGTTATAGATATGAACACATGTCAAGAGGTTAGATATATGAACACATGTCAGGAGGTTAGAGATATGAACACATGTCAGGAGGTTAGATATATGAACACATGTCAGGAGGTTATAGATATGAACACATGTCAGGAGGTTAGATATATGAACACATGTCAGGAGGTTATAGATATGAACACATGTCAAGAGGTTAGAGATATGAACACATGTCAGGAGGTTAGAGATATGAACACATGTCAAGAGGTTAGATATATGAACACATGTCAAGAGGTTAGAGATATGAACACATGTCAGGAGGTTATAGATATGAACACATGTCAAGAGGTTAGAGATATGAACACATGTCAGGAGGTTAGAGATATGAACACATGTCAAGAGGTTAGAGATATGAACACATGTCAAGAGGTTAGAGATATGAACACATGTCAAGAGGTTAGAGATATGAACACATGTCAAGAGGTTATAGATATGAACACATGTCAAGAGGTTAGAGATATGAACACATGTCAAGAGGTTAGAGATATGAACACATGTCAAGAGGTTAGAGATATGAACACATGTCAAGAGGTTAGAGATATGAACACATGTCAAGAGGTTATATGAACACATGTCAAGAGGTTATATGAACACATGTCAGGAGGTTAGAGATATGAACACATGTCAAGAGGTTAGAGATATGAACACATGTCAAGAGGTTAGAGATATGAACACATGTCAAGAGGTTAGATGTATGAACACATGTCAAGAGGTTAGAGATATGAACACATGTCAAGAGGTTAGAGATATGAACACATGTCAAGAGGTTAGATGTATGAACACATGTCAAAAGGTTAGATGTATGAACACATGTCAAGAGGTTAGAGATATGAACACATGTCAAGAGGTTAGAGATATGAACACATGTCAAGAGGTTAGATGTATGAACACATGTCAAGAGGTTAGATGTATGAACACATGTCAAGAGGTTAGATGTATGAACACATGTCAAGAGGTTAGATATATGAACACATGTCAAGAGGTTAGAGATATGAACACATGTCAAGAGGTTAGATGTATGAACACATGTCAAGAGGTTAGATATATGAACACATGTCAAGAGGTTAGAGATATGAACACATGTCAAGAGGTTAGAGATATGAACACATGTCAAGAGGTTAGATGTATGAACACATGTCAAGAGGTTAGATGTATGAACACATGTCAAGAGGTTAGATATATGAACACATGTCAAGAGGTTAGAGATATGAACACATGTCAAGAGGTTAGAGATATGAACACATGTCAAGAGGTTATAGATATGAACACATGTCAGGAGGTTAGAGACATGAACACATGTCAAGAGGTTATAGATATGAACACATGTCAAGAGGTTAGATGTATGAACACATGTCAAGAGGTTAGATGTATGAACACATGTCAAGAGGTTAGATATATGAACACATGTCAAGAGGTTAGATATATGAACACATGTCAAGAGGTTAGAGATATGAACACATGTCAAGAGGTTAGAGATATGAACACATGTCAGGAGGTTAGAGATATGAACACATGTCAGGTGGTTAGAGATATGAACACATGTCAGGAGGTTAGAGATATGAACACATGTCAAGAGGTTAGAGATATGAACACATGTCAGGAGGTTAGAGATATGAACACATGTCAAGAGGTTAGAGATATGAACACATGTCAAGAGGTTAGAGATATGAACACATGTCAGGAGGTTATAGATATGAACACATGTCAGGAGGTTATAGATATGAACACATGTCAAGAGGTTAGATATATGAACACATGTCAGGAGGTTAGATATATGAACACATGTCAAGAGGTTAGAGATATGAACACATGTCAGGAGGTTAGAGATATGAACACATGTCAGGAGGTTAGAGATATGAACACATGTCAGGAGGTTAGATATATGAACACATGTCAGGAGGTTATAGATATGAACACATGTCAGGAGGTTATAGATATGAACACATGTCAAGAGGTTAGAGATATGAACACATGTCAAGAGGTTAGAGATATGAACACATGTCAAGAGGTTAGATATATGAACACATGTCAGGAGGTTAGAGATATGAACACATGTCAAGAGGTTAGATACATGAACACATGTCAAGAGGTTAGAGATATGAACACATGTCAGGAGGTTAGAGATATGAACACATGTCAAGAGGTTAGAGATATGAACACATGTCAGGAGGTTAGATATATGAACACATGTCAGGAGGTTAGATATATGAACACATGTCAAGAGGTTAGAGATATGAACACATGTCAAGAGGTTAGAGATATGAACACATGTCAAGAGGTTAGAGATATGAACACATGTCAGGAGGTTAGATATATGAACACATGTCAGGAGGTTATAGATATGAACACATGTCAGGAGGTTATAGATATGAACACATGTCAAGAGGTTAGAGATATGAACACATGTCAGGAGGTTAGATATATGAACACATGTCACGAGGTTAGATATATGAACACATGTCACGAGGTTAGAGACATGAACACATGTCAAGAGGTTATAGATATGAACACATGTCAGGAGGTTAGAGACATGAACACATGTCAAGAGGTTATAGATATGAACACATGTCAAGAGGTTATAGATATGAACACATGTCAAGAGGTTAGAGATATGAACACATGTCAAGAGGTTAGAGATATGAACACATGTCAAGAGGTTATAGATATGAACACATGTCAGGAGGTTAGAGACATGAACACATGTCAAGAGGTTATAGATATGAACACATGTCAGGAGGTTAGAGATATGAACACATGTCAGGTGGTTAGAGATATGAACACATGTCAGGAGGTTAGAGATATGAACACATGTCAAGAGGTTAGAGATATGAACACATGTCAGGAGGTTAGAGATATGAACACATGTCAAGAGGTTAGAGATATGAACACATGTCAGGAGGTTATAGATATGAACACATGTCAAGAGGTTAGATATATGAACACATGTCAGGAGGTTAGATATATGAACACATATCAGGAGGTTATAGATATGAACACATGTCAAGAGGTTAGATATATGAACACATGTCAGGAGGTTAGAGATATGAACACATGTCAGGAGGTTAGATATATGAACACATGTCAGGAGGTTATAGATATGAACACATGTCAGGAGGTTAGATATATGAACACATGTCAGGAGGTTATAGATATGAACACATGTCAAGAGGTTAGAGATATGAACACATGTCAGGAGGTTAGAGATATGAACACATGTCAAGAGGTTAGATATATGAACACATGTCAAGAGGTTAGAGATATGAACACATGTCAGGAGGTTATAGATATGAACACATGTCAAGAGGTTAGAGATATGAACACATGTCAGGAGGTTAGAGATATGAACACATGTCAAGAGGTTAGAGATATGAACACATGTCAGGAGGTTAGAGATATGAACACATGTCAGGAGGTTAGAGATATGAACACATGTCAAGAGGTTAGATATATGAACACATGTCAAGAGGTTAGAGATATGAACACATGTCAAGAGGTTAGAGATATGAACACATGTCAGGAGGTTAGAGATATGAACACATGTCAGGAGGTTAGAGATATGAACACATGTCAGGAGGTTACTCTGGTTAGAGATCAGCTGTTTGTACTGGCTCCTTCAGTCCAGCAGATGGCGCTGTGACTGCAGCAGAGACAAAAACAGCTGATGTCAGTCTGTTTGCATCATAACACTTTATTTATCTCAGAAGGAAGGGAGTAGGAAAGTGTGTATAAATAAACAGAAATCCAGAATAAACTTACAAAATATGTTTAAAAAGGTATATTTACAAAATGTGTATGTGTTATTAAAGTTATGTATGTGGTTTATTTTTTTAACTTCAGCTAAAACTGTCTCCCTCAAATGATATTTTTTAATTCATTAATTCATTCATGAATATGCTGCAAGCAGGTCCTGTTTAACTATGAATTAATAATATTATGAGGAAATATTGTGATATTTCTCTGGTAAATATGTGATCTAAATGTCAGTAAATTGATGCACTTGATCGATAAGTCTTGACCTCATCAAAGTTGTGAAAAAAATTCTAAATTCACCAGAGAAGTTTTTACTGACGTGTTTTATATCGTAGAACGAAGCGAGTTAAACAGACTTTATTTATGAATTCCTAAAATCCACCTGAGTCACATTTAGGTCCTCTTAAGTCACCACGAGGAACGTTCCTTTAGTGTTGGTTCTGG
Organism: Myoxocephalus aenaeus; assembly: GCA_038501785.1. Classification (NCBI taxonomy): domain Eukaryota; kingdom Metazoa; phylum Chordata; class Actinopteri; order Perciformes; family Cottidae; genus Myoxocephalus; species Myoxocephalus aenaeus. Next base: position 570,982 of record JBAMJR010000109.1, read on the forward strand.
CACCCCCTGTGGACTAAAGAGGTAGTGTTGGTTCTAGTGTCCCCTGTGGACTAAAGAGGTAGTGTTGGTTCTGGTGCCCCCTGTGGACTAAAGAGGTAGTGTTGGTTCTGACGCCCCCTGTGGACTAAAGAGGTAGTGTTGTTTCTGGTGCCCCCTGTGGACTAAAGAGGTAGTGTTGGTTCTGGCGCCCCCTGTGGACTAAAGAGGTAGTGTATATTGGTATGTATACTGTGTATACTATGTGTACTGGTGTGTGTTCTGTGTATACTGTGTGCATTCGGTGTGTACTGGTGTGTATATATTGTCTGTATTCTGTGTGTACTGTGTGTACTGTGTATTCTGTGTGTACTGGTGTATATACTGTGTGTATTCTGTGTATACTGTGTGTATTCTGTGTGTACTTGTGTGTATATTCTGTGTGTACTGGTGTGTGTATTCTGTGTGTACTGTGTGTATTCTGTGTGTACTGGTGTGTATACTGTGTGTATTCTGTGTATACTGTGTGTATTTTGTGTGTACTTGTGTGTGTATTCTGTGTGCATTGGTGTGTGTATTCTGTGTGTACTGTGTGTATTCTGTGTGTACTGGTGTGTATACTGTGTGTACTGGTGTGTATACTGTGTGTATTCTGTGTGTACTGTGTGTATTCTGTGTGTACTGGTGTGTATACTGTGTATTCTGTGTATTCTGTGTGTACTGTGTATATACTGTGTGTACTGTGTGTACTATGACAGAAGCAGTCATGTGAATGCAGCAGAGCTCACACTGATTCTCAGCTTCCTGCCTCTGACTGAGGTTCACACGGGGAAAACACCCTCTTCATCTCCTTGAGCGAGGAAGAGGAGGAGGAGGTCATGTGACACCGGCGGCCACGTGGCGCTCCGATTGGTCGATCCCCGTTCTCACAGAAACTAAACATCCTTAAACTAAACATACATGTTCTGACTCCCCGTCGGCATGCGCCAGGGCTCGTCATCTTCGGCCAGTGATGATGATGATGATGATGATGTTTTTTACCTTTGCTATTTCATCGTTGCCATGGCGACGGGGCCGCTCCTCCACACCCACGCCGCTCGCCCCCCCCCCCCTCTCTCTCTCTCTCTCTCTCTCTCTTTCTCTCTCAAAGAGAAAGAGAGAGAGAGAGAGAGAGAGAGGTGTGTTTTCACCCACGCATTAGAGTGGGAGACAACGTGTGCACTCGCACGTGCACGCTACACACACACACACACACACACACACACACACACACACTCGTATACGACGTGTGTGTGTCATGCTGGCAGTGTGTGGGCTGAACCGACCAGCCTTCCACTCATCTCCCTCCTCTTCTTCCTCTTCTTCTTCTTCTTCTTCTTCTTCTCTCTATTCGTCTCCAGATACACCTCCTCTTCCTCTTCTTCTCCTCTTCCTTCTTCTTTTTTTCCACCCTCCATCATCTCTCCTCTTCCTCTTCCTCTTCCTCTCTTCCTCTTCCTCTCTCCATCAGTCCTTCCTCTTCTTTTCAGTTTCTCATCATCATGGAGAACGAGTCGGTGATCTTCTGGGTGAGTCTCCCTCTCTCTCTGCAGCCCTGTGTGTGTGTGTGTGTGTGTGTGTGTGTGTGTGTGTGTGTGTGTGTGTGTGTGTGTGTGTGTGTGTGTGTGTGTGTGTGTGTGTGTGTGTGTGCCGGTCTGTAACTTTCAAAGTCGTGACAAATTTTTCTTTAAACTTAACCTTTTTTTTTTTAACCTCTCGTCATCTTTTCAACTCGTCCTTTCCTTCCCTCATTACCTTGCCTCCTCCCTTCCTTTCCTTTCCTTCTCCCCGATGTGCATTCCTTCCCTCTTTTCCTTGATAACTCTCCTCCACTCTTCCCTTTGCTGTTTTCCTCATTCATTCCATCTCCTTCCCTCTTCCATTATTTGCTTCCTTGCAACCTTTCGTTCTTTCCTTTCCTTTTCTCTTCCCGTCATCTACTTCCCTCATCCTTCATACCTTTCCTTTCCTTTCCTTTCTCTCTTCTTTTCATCAACTCCTCTTCTTCCATTCGACTCCTCTCTTCCTCTCCTTTCCTTCTCCCCAGCATTCCTTCCCTCTTTTCCTTGCCTGCTCTCCTTCAATAGTTAACTACATTTATTCCTGTCCTTTCCTTCTTCCTCACATAACAGTTGCCTCCTTTCCTTAATTCCTCCATCCTTTACTCATCCCTCCTCTCTTAATTTGCTTTCTTCCCTTTCTCTTCTGTTGCTACCCCTTTAATCCTTTCCTTCTCTCCTCATTTCACCTTGTTTAGTTACTTCCTCTTCTTCCACTTTCCCTGCCTCCTTTCCTTTCTGTCATCCAGCTTTCCTTTTCCTCCCATCTTATATCTCTATTCTCCTTCACCTCCTTATTCCTCCCTTTCCTCCTTTCTTTTAATGTCTGTCCTACCCCGTCGTCATCTCGTCTCTCTTTTCCTTTTCTATCTCTCCTTTCCTCCTTCCATCTCTCTGAGGGATGTCTTTTTATTTCCTGTTTTCCTCCAGCATCACATTCAGTGTGTGTGTGTGTGTGTGTGTGTGTGTGTGTGTGTGTGTGTGTGTGTGTGTGTGTGTGTGTGTGTGTGTGTGAGTGTGTGTGTGTGTTATGTAAGCTCAGCAGAGAGTGTGTAGGCCGTATTCTCAGACCGTCTATCTGAAGAGATGCTCTTTCTCAAACACTTCAAACAGGAAGTGAATCTTCCTCTTCCTCCTCTTCCTCCTCTTCCTCCTCTTCCTCTCCTCCTGCAGCGCTGACGCTCTTTAATGCTGCGTGGCTTCGTGCATCGGCGGTCAAAGGTTAAAACGGACAAATAGTCACACGAGTCTGCAGCTTCTCTTGTCTTTGCGGAGCCTTGAAGTGAGTTTTCCGCTTGATGTTTATTAACTTCAATGTTCTGGTTCCGTCGTTCGTCGTTTCCTAAGCGGTTTCCTTCCGGCGCGTTTCTAGCGGCTTGTTTCTAGCGGCTTGTTTCTAGCGGCTTGTTTCTAGCGGCTTGTTTCTAGCGGCTTGTTTCTAGCGGCTTGTTTCTAGCGGCTTGTTTCTAGCGGCTTGTTTCTAGCGGCTTGTTTCTAGCGACTTGTTTCTAGCGGCTTGTTTCTAGCGGCTTGTTTCTAGCGACTTCTTTCTAGCGGCTTGTTTCTAGCGGCTTGTTTCTAGCGACTTGTTTCTAGCGGCTTGTTTCTAGCGGCTTGTTTCTAGCGACTTGTTTCTAGCGGCTTGTTTCTAGCGGCTTGTTTCTAGCGACTTGTTTCTAGCGGCTTGTTTCTAGCGGCTTGTTTCTAGCGACTTGTTTCTAGCGGCGCGTTTCTAGCGGCGCGAATCTAGCGCCGCGTTTCTAGCGCCGCGTTTCTAGGCGGTTCCTAGTTGCGGTTCTAGCGTTGCGGTTCTAGCGTTGCGGTTCTAGAGGCTTGTTTCTAGCGGCTTGTTTCTAGCGTCGCGGTTCTAGCGTCGCGGTTCTAGCGTCGCGGTTCTAGCAACTTGTTTCTAGCGACTTGTTTCTAGCGACTTGTTTCTAGCGACTTGTTTCTAGCGACTTGTTTCTAGCGGCTTGTTTCTAGCGGCTTGTTTCTAGCGACTTGTTTCTAGCGACATTTCTAGTGGCGTGTTTCTAGCGGCGCGGTTCTATCTACGCGTTTCTAGCACTGCGTTTTTGCCGTTTCCAGTAATCAGCCCACTAAGTTAGACCTTTGTTTAAACGTCAGAGAAATGATTCGTTAACATCCGTAAGGTCTGGACAGACGGAGTGGAGTTGCTGCTTAGCGGCTTTACGATACCGTAAGTCCGCCATTGTTGTCGTTGTTTTTGTCTCAGTTTTAAGGACCGAATAATGTTTTGCGACAATGAAACCGAGAGTAAAATATATACGAGTTTTTTAAATGTCTGTATTGAACGTGCGAGGCCTTTAAATCGACAGCTGTGAGGAACGTTTCCGCCTCTAGGCGGCGCTCACGGGTTCCAGGTCCGCTTTGAGGGAACTGAACAGATCCTCTCCAGATTTTAGGTTCCAAGGGATGTGAGAAACTTGACAAGATGAAGTGTGTGTGTGTGTGTGTGTGTGTGTGTGTGTGTGTGTGTGTGTGTGTGTGTGTGTGTGTGTGTGTGTGTGTGTGAGAGAGAGATGAAAATACAGTGAGTTTTATCAGCTCCTGCCATTGGTTACCATGGTAATGGCCAAGGGAGCTCCATTTTCAGGACAAAACACACACACATACACACACACACACACACACACACACACACACACACACACACACACACACACACACACACACACACATCCTGTTCCCACCTAACGATGAAATGCTTCTCTCTTCTGACCACAACTGGAGCTCAGGTTCCTTCACTTCGCTGCAGAATGAAATAATCGGCACTTGAGGAAAAAGAGACGATGCGAATCAAAAATAAATAAATAAATAAATAAATATAAATATATATATATATATATATATATATATATATATATATATAAAATATTATAAACTGATTATATATTCGACGAATAAAATCTTTTTCGGAAAAGTAGCTCTCAGATTAATGTAATGCAGTGAGATGTAACGAGTTGAGTAGAAGTGTGTGTGTGTGTGTGTGTGTGTGTGTGTGTGTGTGTGTGTGTGTGTGTGTGTGTGTGTGTGTGTGTGTTTTATCAGCGTTGTCCAGCTTCTCGGCTTCTTCCTGCCAAACATCCATTTCCTTGGCAACCCAGACAGGGAAACAGGAAGTGTGAGTCACAGGAAGTACCTCTAATCTTTTGTCAAGATTTTTTTTTTTGTCCAACATGTCCTCCTGCTGTCCGCATTGTCATGCAATCATCCTGGTTTCCACACACACACACACACACACACACACACACACACACACAGGAGACAGAATGCAGCTTTAACACATGAAGCATAGACTTCTATACAACCAGAGGAGTCACCCCCTGGTGGTCAGGAGAGAGAATGCAGCTTTAACACATGAAGCATAGACTTCTATACAACCAGAGGAGTCACCCCCTGGTGGTCAGGAGAGAGAATGCAGCTTTAACACATGAAGCATAGACTTCTATACAACCAGAGGAGTCACCCCCTGGTGGTCAGGAGAGAGAATGCAGCTTTAACACATGAAGCATAGACTTCCGGAGGTCGCCGCCTGCAACCCGTCTTTGCCCAGGAGCATGCTGGGTAGTGGAGTAGCCTGATGTCCTAGCTGGGTTAGCTTAGCTTCTCCTCTCAAGGTCAAACCTCCCACACTTCCTTCTCCGATGCTGATGAGTATTTTCTGTCCCAACGTTCCAGTAATAAATAATAAATAATAAGTAAAAACACGTCAAAGAGAGACGAGAGAGAACTTTATTAATCCAGAAGAAAACTCCGACCAATAATTTCAAATCTCTGCTGTGATTCGGCTCATGAATGCTAACGGAGCGAACAGTAAAGCTCTGCTCCAGTGAAACAGAGCGTATATATATATATAGATATCTGAGAATAGAACCGGAAAGATGGATCAATATCTAGAACTTTACATAATACGAGTTATGAAGGAGGCGGTGCGTCTCTGTTGCTAACGGATACGACGGCTTGGTATTGCGTAACCGACTGAACCTGAAATGGCCTCCGAGAGGCGTCTGCGTCTGACCCAGTTCTGCTTTAACTGGAGCCTCGCTCCGTCGTCTCCGTCGCTCCACTCGTCCTCTGACATGTTCCCTCTCTCCTCTCCTTCACTTCCTGCCCTCCCTCCTTTACCTCCCACCTCCTCTTCCTCCCGCTCTTCCTCCCTCTCTACAGGATGGGCAGGGCAGCTCCCAGAATACCGTCTGAGACCCTGAGACCGCTCCCTCTGCTGCAGGATTACTTTACGCTGACCGCAGTTATACTACACAAAGTACTTCATTAGTACCTGGTCTGCTGAGGAAGTACTACGTCTTACTCTCAGGATTACAACAAGCCAATCAGAACCCGGCACCTCGGGCTGGACCAGAACCAGGAGAACCAGGACCAACCAAACCAGTACTGAAACCAGTAAGCCAGTCAGGACCAGAAGAGACCAGCAGAACTCAGTAAAGGCCGTTGGAAAAGTTTGATGGGACCGCTGACGATAGGTGAGCCTCGTTTTATTACGGCCGAGGTCACATGACGCGTTTATGACTTTAGACAGCAACGACTCGGGACTTACAGAGTTAATCGATTTTAAAAAGTATTATGTTATTTCAAAAGTATGTTATTTAAAACATGTCATTTAAAAAGTATCTTATTTAAAAAGTATCTTAACAAAAAAATATGGAATTTAAAAAGTATCTTATTTTAAACATATCTATTTAAATATGTATCTTATTTAAAAAGTATCTTATTAAAAAAGTATCTTATTAAAACATATGTAATTTAAAAAGTATCTTATTTGAAAAGTATCTTATTTAAAAAGTATCTTATTTAAAAAGTATCTTATTTAAAAAGTATCTTGGTATTAGTACTTTTACTGATATATTAACACATCAATGCATCAATAATGATTTATTATTCTGCATAACGAGTGATTTTGGTAGTTGACGTATATTTTAATGCAAATTATTTTGTATTTTTACACTTTGCAGGTTTGTAGTTAAACGGCTGAAACAGGAATAAAGAGTTTGTTCCTTTCAGCTCGAGGTTCTGCTGGTTCCTTCATCTCCACGTGAACATGAAGGGTTTTCATATCTGGTTCTTTAAAGAGATGTATCTCGATATCCAAAGATATCTTTGTCTTCATCTGTCTACCAGTTGTCAAGTCAAACCCCCGCACGCACATTTTAAAAACTCCTCACTTTTAAATTCCACCATTCCACTTCCTGTTTCCTGCCTCCGTCCTGCTGCTCCTCTCTCTCTCGTCTGTCCGCCGTGAAAAGCTGATTGTCGGACGCTCTGCTCAGTATAAAGGAACAAGTCCGACTTCCTGAGTCCTGCGAACGCGGTGAGGGACGGAGCGTCCACGGTCAACCCGAAGTTTCACCGAAGTTAACTCAACGTTACACCGAAGTTAACACGAAGTTAACCCGAAAGTACACCGAAGTTAACCCGAAGTTAATCCGAAGTTACATAGAAGTTAATTAACCCAAAGTAACACCAAAGTACACTGAAGTTAACCCGACATTACACCGAAGTCACACCAACTAGTCGAGATGAGGAACATGTTGTACACCGAAGTAAAAAAGAACTCGCTCGCTTCTACGTCAATGTTTAAACTCCATGAAATCAAGAACTCCAGTTGTTCCTGATGAGTCAACGTGAGTAAAGTCTTCATTGGATATTTCTGTCTCACGAAAGAAGGAAAGATTGAAGCCGAAGCGACCGAGTGGGAGAACAGACCAGAGCCCTTTGAACCGGAGCCTCTTCTCCAGATGAGCTGGTGTTGTTCTAGAGCTGGTGTTGTTCTAGGGGTGACTGTGGCTCAGTGGTGAGCAGGGTCGTCCTTCAATCAGAGGATCGGTGGTTCGATCCCCGGCTCCGCTAGCCCAGGTTGATGTGTCCTTGAGCAAGGCACTTAACCCTAAATTGCTCCTGTAGCTGCGCCTACGGTGTATGACTGTTAGATAGTTCTGATGTGGCACCTTGCATGGTAGCTCCTCTCATCAGTGGGTGAATGATTCCTATGTCAAGCATCTTTGAGTATTCAGAAAAGCGCTATATAAAATCAAAGTATTATTAGTTCTAGAGCTGGTAATGTTCTAGAGCTGGTAATGTTCTAGAGCTGGTGTTGTTCTAGAGCTGGTAATGTTCTAGAGCTGGTGTTGTTCTAGAGCTGGTAATGTTCTAGAGCTGGTGTTGTTCTAGAGTTGGTAATGTTCTAGAGCTGGTGTTGTTCTAGAGCTGGTAATGTTCTAGAGCTGGTGTTGTTCTAGAGTTGGTAATGTTCTAGAGCTGGTGTTGTTCTAGAGCTGGTAATGTTCTAGAGTTGGTATTGTACTAGAGCTGGTGTTGGTCTAGAGCTGGTGTTGTTCTAGAGCTGGTGTTGTTCTAGAGTTGGTGTTGTTCTAGAGTTGGTAATGTTCTAGAGCTGGTGTTGTTCTAGAGCTGGTGTTGTTCTAGAGTTGGTATTGTACTAGAGTTGGTATTGTACTAGAGCTGGTGTTGGTCTAGAGCTGGTGTTGTTCTAGAGCTGGTGTTGTTCTAGAGTTGGTGTTGTTCTAGAGCTGGTAATGTTCTAGAGCTGGTGTTGTTCTAGAGCTGGTAATGTTCTAGAGCTGGTGTTGTTCTAGAGCTGGTAATGTTCTAGAGCTGGTGTTGTTCTAGAGCTGGTAATGTTCTAGAGCTGGTGTTGTTCTAGAGCTGGTGTTGTTCTAGAGCTGGTAATGTTCTAGAGCTGGTGTTGTTCTAGAGCTGGTGTTGTTCTAGAGCTGGTAATGTTCTAGAGCTGGTGTTGTTCTAGAGCTGGTAATGTTCTAGAGCTGGTAATGTTCTAGAGTTGGTGTTGTTCTAGAGCTGGTAATGTTCTAGAGCTGGTGTTGTTCTAGAGCTGGTAATGTTCTAGAGCTGGTGTTGTTCTAGAGCTGGTAATGTTCTAGAGCTGGTAATGTTCTAGAGCTGGTAATGTAGTAGAGCTGGTGTTGTTCTAGAGCTGGTGTTGTTCTAGAGCTGGTATTGTACTAGAGCTGGTGTTGTACTAGAGCTGGTAATGTTCTAGAGCTGGTGTTGTTCTAGAGCTGGTAATGTTCTAGAGCTGGTAATGTTCTAGAGTTGGTGTTGTTCTAGAGCTGGTATTGTAGTAGAGCTGGTGTTGTTCTAGAGTTGGTGTTGTTCTAGAGCTGGTATTGTACTAGAGCTGGTGTTGTTCTAGAGCTGGTAATGTTCTAGAGCTGGTGTTGTTCTAGAGCTGGTAATGTTCTAGAGCTGGTGTTGTTCTAGAGCTGGTGTTGTTCTAGAGCTGGTAATGTTCTAGAGCTGGTAATGTTCTAGAGTTGGTGTTGTTCTAGAGCTGGTATTGTAGTAGAGCTGGTGTTGTTCTCGAGCTGGTGTTGTTCTAGAGTTGGTGTTGTTCTAGAGCTGGTGTTGTTCTAGAGCTGGTATTGTACTAGAGCTGGTGTTGTTCTAGAGCTGGTAATGTTCTAGAGTTGGTGTTGCTCTGGCTGTGTGGGAGTCAGAGCGGCTCAAGACTAAAAAGACGGGAAACCATCAGGACGGTGACCCCGAGTTATTTCGGGACGAAGCCTCGCCGCTCGAGTGGAAGAGAGAATCGGCTCGACGGCGTGGCGGCGCTGAACATCCCGGACCGGAGAGGAAACCACGAGGACGCGTTACATAAGGAGCTCTGGAGAGAACAATGGAGAAAACAACAAAGCTGCTCCACTGAGTTCCACCTGAAGGACCATTCACATGTAGAGAGAGCAGGAAGGGTCTGATTACTGGGAGAAAACCAGTCTGAACTGGTGGAGGAGGACGAGGGGACTGAAGGGAAGGAGGAACATTTTAATTCTCAAACTCATTTTTCATGTCGGGATGGATTTCTTGGCGGTTCTGTTTGAGAGGGGAGGTTGATCAGCTGTGGATGATGATGATGATGATGATGATGATGATGATGATGATGATGATGATGATGATGATGATGGATTTCTTCATCAGAAAATGTAGTTGGCAGCTCAGCAATCGGATATGTTTGGTTCCCTTCAAAGGTCTTCTTCAATGCTTTAGGGGCGGGGCTACAAGGTGATTGACAGGTCTCTACGTCACTCCTCCTCAGTCCATATATGGTCACTTCCTGTTCACTGGTTTAAAAAAAACAAGATGGCGACGGCGAAATCGGCAAACTGGAGACTTAAAAACATCCACAAACCAATGAGCGACCGCCTCTGTCTGTGGTTGCAGGTGTTCTTCTTCGTTGGTTTCTGAACGAGGGTAATCGCCCCGTAAAGCTGTGTCATCGAGCTCTTTCACAACAGATTCATGTTTGAACAGCTGTCAGAGATCTGGCTCGCCTTCACTCTGAAGGTTAATCCACCAAAAGCCTTTAATGAGCTTTGAAAGAAAAAACACAGTTTCCATTTGCGTGGTTTCCTTTTGTTACGGCGATGAGAGTTTCTCAGTTTGAAGGTGAAGATGAGAGGAGACGTGAAGGCAGCGCCTCTCTGGGGTCGCTCAGGAAGAGCTTCGTCAGGGTGTTTGCTGGCTGGTTGAAGAGAGAGGACCCGCGAGGAGTTCCCATGCAGCGCTCATCGTCTCTTGAACAGGGTGGAATTCTTCATCAGGAGGTCTTCCTCACTCTCCAAGTCCTCGTACTCCATGACTCCATACCAGACCTCTGATGTGACAGAGCAACAACACTGCACAGCACATTTTACATGTTTATAACACAATTCAACCATAAATATTAACATAAATCATGAATATGACTCGAAGGGACTCGAAAGTGACTCGAGAGAGCTCCCCAAGATATGAAAATATAGATTTTCATATCCCTAGCTTGATGCCACACATGATTGCCACGCCTTTCTGGAAAGCTTACGACCTAAACCACTGTGAGACAAAACCTCAGCAAGATATCAACCACATTGCAGACAAAACACTGAAATATGACTTACTTATGAATAAACAATACTTGGTATGTATTGTACTTACTTATGAATAAACAATACTTGGTATGTATTGTACTTACTTATGGATAAACAATACTTGGTATGTATTGTACTTACTTATGGATAAACAATACTTGGTATGTATTGTACTTACTTATAGATAAACAATACTTGCTTGGTATGTTTTGGTGCATCTGCTTGAGCAGAGCTCCTCTGTTGAGGAACCAGAGGCGTTCAAGGTCCAGGAAGAAAGTTAGGGCATTTTGGCTTTCAGGGACCTAAACCTACGTGTGCACTAAATTAATTACAAAGTCAAACTTTGCAGAGATACTGTTAACACATAGTGATATTTTATAGTAGAAAAAAAGTGATGATATGGATAATAAAAAAGAGGAAATACATCCTGGACGTTTTATTTTATTTTATTGTGTTATTTTCTGACAAACCTAACTTTTAGGATCTGTTTATATGACTAACTGAATAAAAGTCAGAGTTCAGTGATATTACAGAGCCGGATAATCTGTTGTTGACCGTTTACTGCTGAACAAATGAGCTGATAAACACAACGACGTGTTTCTGTCACACAACACCATAAAGACTTCCCCGGAGGCCAGAAACTAAAAGAGTAGGAATATTATTCACGTTTTATTAAAATGGAATAAATCCATACGCATCAAAAGAAACATTGCAGGAGACGAAGAGAGCATCTCAACCACGAGGTCACGAGGCCACGAGCACGAGGGCGTCGAAGAGGCCGATCCCACGCGTCGAGTCATAATTAATAATATCTGATGTTATTATGGGACGCATTCAGCGGCTTGAGGCTCTGGTCACATGATCTGAATTTAGCCCTTGAACCTTCCCCTGACCTTTATTGATCTCCCAAATGATGCTTTCTAAGATGCTCGTGTTTTATTTTACGCTCTTGTGTGCAGTCGTTGATGTTTTTGTAAAATATTGTTTTGTTATTTTTTACTTTGTGCAAAAACAAATTCCCCCGACGGGCAATCAAGGCTTCATTCATTCCTTCAGCGTGCGAGTGGTTTCTTTTGGTATCATTGAAGTACTTTTTAGATGCCTGAAGAGAGACATGAATCATGAAAAATACATAATTTTAAGAGGCAGAATATTTTGTCTTCTTTCCTGTAAATAATCTCGTGAGGTTTATTTTAGTTTGGTCTGAAATATTTGAGCCGCTTTGCAGACTGAACATTTCATCAATTGTTTATCTCAGAGGTGGCGATGTGGTCCGCCCAGTTGCATGCTGGGATACTCTGCAGCCCGCCGTGACCCTGAATGCAGCGCTGAGCGTCGCTGCAGAGTGAATGAACGTGTTTTTTAAATGTGGTCCTCTCACATTTCAAAGTCTGACACGCGTGTCGAGGTTTCCTCCGCCAGCGCTAAATGTCGCCGCAATTATCGAGTTTTTAGCGTCGCAAATGAAAGGAAGCAGGAAGTGATTCATGTCAGCGAGCTGCTTCTCTCGCTGTGTGTTCTGCCTCATTAAGGTCGCTTCATTTCAGCGTGCTGGGAAAATCTACTTAAGAGGTGTTTCGGGATATCGACTTTTATGGCAATTTAAAAAAAAAAGAATTTAATGCATCCGAGAGCGCCGACTGTTTTGAAAACGCTCTGCTGGTGCCTTCAAGGACGACAAGCAACCAAAGTCACATGATCTTCAGACATGTGGCTGCTTATAAATGTTAAGAAAAATGATTTACAGGCGCTAGTTTAATGTGTTTAGTCTCCAGAGGGAGCTCAGTACTGTCCAATAAATCGACTCGAGTGATGTCACCTGAGTCAGTTGGAAAAGTTTGACTTTTTTTCTTCTAAATGACGAACCCAAAGAAATAGAATAGAAGTAGAACGGATTTACCTGTTTGTTTGTTTGTGGTCGTTTTTGCCCGGTACAAAAGAAAAACGTTGTGCTAGTTAGCTAGGTAGGCTAGTTAGCTAGGTAGGCTAACGTTAGCTTGTTCTTGAAGCGGCGGGACAGTTAGGGAAATTCCTCGGCTCATCGTCTGTAACCAGCGTAGCATTGAAGCACGGTGGAATTAGCTAACTAGCTAGCCAGCTAACCTGCTGTCCGCTCGTCAGCTAGTTCCACCATGCTTTGATGCTAAGCTAGTGAGGATGAAGCATTAACGTTACGGACAAGCGCTGAGACCGTTGTAGCGGGCTAACGTCCGGACGTTAGCCCGCTACAACGGTCTCAGCGCTAACGCTACAGGTAAAGATGGCCGCCGCTCCGACCGCTACAGTGAGTTGAACGGCAGCGTCCGTTCCGTTCATATTTGATTACGGATGACGTGAGCCTCTAACGAGTGCCACAATCTCACTGTTGCATTGTGGGTAATTCACTCTCTCAGTCCACATTTAATTAGATTTAACACCTTTGCAATGTGCAGCTTTGTTTTCACCAATAATTTCATTCTTTTAATACATATTTCAATGCGGGAAACTTCTTGGAAATTAGAGACATCAGTCTGGTCTGAACTCCTCCGATCAGTTTAATATTGATCAGTTTAATATGGATCAGTTTAATATTTATCAGTTTAATATTGATCTGATATTGGTATCAATGCCCCAATCATGGCTCTCATCATGAACACAAGAGAGAGAGAGAGAGAGAGAGAGAGAGAGAGAGAGAGAGAGAGAGAGAGAGAGAGAGATATCAGCAGGTTTCAAACGGGAACTGAACGAAAATTGTTCAACTGTGTTGCCATAGCAACAGCGAGCATGTAGAACAGGGGGCTTTTTTTTTACACACACACACACACACACACACACACACACACACACACACACACACACACACACACACACACACACACACACACAGTGAGGTTAGCACAGGATTCCCTGCTATTCCAGTTTCTATGACAACTCACAACTCCTCCCCCTCTTCCTCCTTCTCCTCTCCCTCCTCTTCCTCCTCTTCCTCACCCCTCTTCATCTTCCTCTTCCTTCTCTTCCACTTCCTCCTCCTCTTCCTCCCCTTCCTCTTCCTCCTCCTCGTGGCAATCATGTGCTAACGAGCTGCTGATTAATCCGGAGATAATTGTTAATAATGTTGATTAGAAGATAACTTTCTTTCTGACTTTTCGTTTTTAAAGCAACATCCTCAATATTAACTCATGAACTATTTTATTATCTTTATACGAACCCTCCAAGGAAATAAATATTAAATTTGTTATGAAGAAACCAAGGTTTAATATCCTGTAAACCTACATTTTTATTTGTAACAATTCCTGTTTCTAAAGCATTTAAAAGAGAATTGTCCGTCGTTGTAAAATCCTCAGATGTGTAAACAAAGTTTTTATCAATGAACTCTTTCGTTGGCTTCAAATCCAAAATGGCGCCATATTGGTGCTGTTTGAGTTTTCTTTGAGACCTAAAAGTAAAATAAACAGACGTCGACCTCCAGTCTATGCTTCATGTGTTAAAGCTGCATTCTCTCTCCTGACCACCAGGGGACGACTCCTCTGGTTGTATAGAAGTCTATGCTTCATGTGATAAAGCTGTATTCTCTCTCCTGACCACCAGGGGGCGACTCCTCTGGTTGTATAGAAGTCTATGCTTCATGTGTTAAAGCTGCATTCTCTCTCCTGAACAACAGTGTGAGTGTTAGTGTGTGTGTGTGTGTGTGTGTGTGTGTGTGTGTGTGTGTGTGTGTGTGTGTGTGTGTGTGTGTGTGTGTGTGTGTGTGTGCTCAAGGTGAAAAACAATGTGATGTAACATCCTGCAGCTATCATCATCATTATTACTATTATTATAATTATTATTATTACTATTATTATTACTACTAAGACGGGCTCTGAACAGGAAGTCGTCGGCCTCGTCGGAGCATTAACAAACGTGGTTTATGATTTATGATTATTCTGAGCGGCCATCTCTGCTGTTATCATGACACCTCTGAGAATGTAAAATGTCTGCTGCAGGAGTCTGTGGGAGGCTGTCAGGCTCACAAAGTACCCGCTGGTACTCACATGTAGAGGTACTTATACCTCCAGTACACCTGAGAGGGAACAGTTCTTCCCTGAAGTTGGTTTTAAATAATAAAGTAGGAATATAGACGAAAATGTGCTCAGAGCAGTTAAAGGTAAACAATAGAATATCACGATAAAGGGAGAGTTTATGATCTTTGTTGTTTGATTATCTCTAATATCTATTTTATGTTCATGTGAAAACATCTGGATTTATTCTAGTTTATCACCAACACAGAGCCATGTACCTGAAGTGAACCTCCGCTGGTTCTCCGTTAGCCGTGCTGCTAACGTTACTAGCTCTCCTCCTGTTGGTTCTCCGTTAGCCGTGCTGCTAACGTTACTAGCTCTCCTCCTGTTGGTTCTCCGTTAGCGGTGCTGCTAACGTTACTAGCTCTCCTCCTGTTGGTTCTCCGTTAGCGGTGCTGCTAACGTTACTAGCTCTCCTCCTGTTGGTTCTCCGTTAGCCGTGCTGCTAACGTTACTAGCTCTCCTCCTGTTGGTTCTCCGTTAGCGGTGCTGCTAACGTTACTAGCTCTCCTCCTGTTGGTTCTCCGTTAGCGGTGCTGCTAACGTTACTAGCTCTCCTCTTCCTGTTGGTCTAAACACTGATTGGTTGTTCACAAAGTCACATGATCAGAGGTCAGAGACTAAAACATCCGTGACGTCCTGGTCACATGATCTACTGGATACTGGAGGAAAACTTTATTTACTCTGTGATGGTTAACATTAAACTGATCAGGAATCAAACATGGAAGGCTGTAGCTCAGGGGGATGAGTGGTCGTCCTGCAACCGCAAGGTCGCTGGCTCGATCCCCAGTCTCCCCATAGTTCAAATGTTGAAGTGTCCCTGAGCAAGACACTTATCCCTAAATTGCACTAGGGAAATACAGCACGTACATTTCCCCACTGTGGGACTAATAAGGGATTATTCTAGCAATCCGTTACACCTCTAGTCAGTTTTTTACTACAGTTGATGTAAAATAATCAATATCAGTTCAGTGTACATTATATTTAGAATATTTATACTTGTCAGACATAACTTTCTGATGGAAACTGAAGCCGTCATCTACCACCAGACTCCATTCACAAAAACAGTGATTTTAGCTCTCAGAACACAGCTGCCTCTATCTGTTAGTGTGTTGGTGTTATTGTGTGACTTTGGTGTTTTAAACGGTTAGCTCAGATTCACCAAAGTCACACAATAACACCAACACAAAACAGGACCTGCAACCCCTAAATCACTGTTTTTCTCAATGGAGTCTGGTAGCTGAGAACAAACCGGCTTCAACTCTATGTCCTGACTGTCAGGGATCGGTATAAAGGGCTATTAGTGCAAACTAATGAAGAGAGATGGACGATTCAAATGTCAAGAACAAATCTAAAGAAGAAAAAAGAATCCAAGCCGGGGATGGTTTAGGATCCAGAGAAACGTGCTCTGCTGAGAACATGAAACCCTTTGAAAAGTCTCTTTAATGTGTTGTTAAGCTGGTTAGCGGAACACGCTAACGACTGCAGCTAACGCGAGAGCAGTTTGTTCCTCACCAGCGCTTTTAGCTCGTTAGCTCGATGCTAACAAGCAGAGGAGGCTAATTAAAAATAATGATGGACGCTGGCGGAACAAAATAAAGTCTTTAATTATTATTTGTGTTGCTCTGCTGCAGACTGTAATCCCAGCTGTGTGTGTGTGTGTGTGTGTGTGTGCGTGCGTGCGTGTGTGTGTGTGTGTGTGTGTGCGTGTGTGTGTGTGTGTGTGTATTACAGCCACATGCCTCTGAGTCCGGCTGCTGACACCAAACATGATCGCCCACGGCAACAGGCGGTTACTAACGGCAACCCGACAGGCTCTGCTGTTGCCAGGGACGACGACGCGGATGACACGCCCCCTGGAAACAGTATTGTCGTCCGCATTGGCATCCCAGACCTGCAGCAGACGGTAAAACACACACACATGCATATATATAAATACATATATAGGTTATATATAATGCATATATATATATATATATATATATATATATATATATATATATATTATAAATTATATGCAGATTATAAATAACATATATAGGTTATATATATTCAGTGTATGTATATAACCCATATATATATATATATATATATATACATACACACACAGTATCCACTAAATGAATGAATCGGCACGACAAACCTGTGAGTCTGTCTGTCTGTCTGTCTCTTTCTCTGTCCGTCTGTCTCTCTGTCTCTGTCTCTCAGAAGTGTTTGCGGTTGGACCCAGAGTTACCAGTGTGGACCAGTAAGCAGAGGGTTCTGGTGACGTTGACTCAGTCTCTGTCGGATGTTTTGAACTATGGTCTCTTCCAGCCGGCGTTCAACGGCCGAGCCGGAAAGTTTCTGGACGAGGAGCGTCTGCTGAATGACTATCCTCTTCCTCCCATCACACCGATCCCATACCTGGAGGTACGTTTACGTCTTTGTTTCTTCTTCTCTCGAAACCCACTGGATCCAACTGGGAACTTTAAAAACACAATTTATTGACTCTCAGTAATCTCCTGAAACAGATGTTCAGTGTAGTTTATAGAAGTATATGCTTCATGTGTTAAAGCTGCATTCTCTCTCCTGGCCACCAGGGGGTGACTCCTCTGGTTGTATAGAAGTCTATATAAATGACTCTACTCCTCTGGTTGTATAGAAGTCTATATAAATGACTCTACTTCTCTTGATGTATTCCCTCAGTAAACATTGTAAACATGAGTTTATGTCTCAATCTCTAGTTTCAAGTCTTCTTCAAACAGCATGATGTTCATTTAGTAAATTATGGTCATTTAGAGTCAAACAGACCATAAAGCAGGGGACGCTTTAGGGGCGGGGCTACAAGATGATTGACAGGTCGACACCAGAGACTGTGAGACGTCTGCATAGATCACAATGAGTATCTCAGACAAATGAAAAACACGTCTGATATACTTTACAGTCTCGACGGGCGGTGAGACAATCAAGTTTTTAATAGTCTTTGGACAACAATGGAGCTCTGTGGCTCAGAGGAAGGAGATCTGTCAGACTTTGATACGCACGCAATGCTTCTGGTTAGAACAAAAGATACAAAGATATGAACGCAAAGCCTATATTTTTGTAACTGAACGTTTTAGACTTTCTCTGCATACAGAAGACGTATTCCTATCAAACTGTGTTAAGAATTAATGTTCGTGATCATGTTTACCAAAACAATGCACATATATATATATATATATATATATCAAGAGAAGTAGAGTAATGTATATAGACTTCTATACAACCAGAGGAGTCACCCCCCTGGTGGTCACTAGAGAGAATGCAGCTTTAACACATGAAGCATAGACTTCTATACAACCAGAGGAGTCACCCCCTGGTGGTCAGGAGAGAGAATGCAGCTTTAACACATGAAGCATAGACTTCTATACAACCAGAGGAGTCACCCCCTGGTGGTCTTCAGAGAGAATGCAGCTTTAACACATGAAGCATAGACTTCTACACAACCAGAGGAGTCGCCCCCTGGTGGTCCGGAGAGAGAATGCAGCTTTTGACCTGGCAACAATGAACGTCGACTCGTATATTTGTGTAAACATCTTTTGAGTTTGTCCTAAACCTTTCACCTCTTGTTTTACAGTTCCGTTACAAGCGGAGAGTTTACACGCAAAGCTACGTGGACGATAAGCAGCTGGCAAAGCTGCATACCAAGGTACACACACACACACACACACACACACACACACACACACACACACACACACACACACACACACACACACACACACACACACACACACACACACACACATATAACATTAGTTTGAATAATCACTTTAAGTGCAGCTATAAACACAAATGTTGCACCAACTTCTCCATTTAAGAGATTTCCTGCTGTCTTTTTTTTCAGATAATAATTGAAATCTTGTTTTTCAGGCAAACCTGAAGCGTTTTATGGAACATGTTCACCAGAAGAATGTGGAGAAGGTTTCCAAATGGTTGGAAAAGGGCCTGGACCCCAACTTCCATGACTCCGACACCGGGGGTGAGTACTTATACACACAGTACCATTTAAACGCTCACACAGCTGAATGCTCTTCTTTGACGTCTTATCCAGTTATAAATATGTCAAACGTGTTGTTAGCCTAGCTTAGCATAAAGGCAAGAGGACACTGCTAGCATAGCGCCATTGAAAGATAAAAGAAAAACACTTTACAGGAACTTCACAACATCCTGATTTTAATGCTGTATCTTCAAACTCACTCGTGGAAATAAACATCTAAATTAAAGTTGGTGCTTTTTTTGATTCTGCTCGTCAGGAAAGTTGCATTTTGTCGTAAAACTGCTGAAGTGTAAGACTTTGAAAATACATAATTAGAAAGACGACGCATCCAAGAGTCGCGACGTCGCTCTGAAGCTACGATGTGTTTTTTGTACCAGTATGTTCTCACAACAACAATTATTCTTTCTCTTCTAAAAAACACATTGCGTTAGATACCGCTAGAACATAGCTAAGTTAGCTCACT
>JBAMJR010000109.1:597500-635000 GCA_038501785.1 Myoxocephalus aenaeus
ATGTCTTGTAGCTCCGCCCCCTCCGAAACGAGCCCCCAGCACGTCGTTGACGCTCCGATCCAAGTCAATGACCGCTGACCTGGAGGACATAGGTAACACACACACATACACACAAACACACACACACACACACAGTGCAGAGTGAAGTGTGTGTTGTTGACCTTTGTTCTGTCTGCAGCCAGGAGGAGGCGCTTCGGTGAGTCACATGGGTCTGTTGACGTCGTTTTTGTGGCTTTTCTTTGTTTGTTTGTGACGTAAAGCTGCCGTGATGATGTCATGTTGGTCTGATGATGTCATGCTGGTCCGATGATGTCATGTTGGTCTGATGATGTCATGCTGGTGTGATGATGTCATGTTGGTTTGATGATGTCATGCTGGTTTGATGATGTCATGTTTGTTTGATGATGTCATACTGGTCTGATGATGTCATGTTGGTTTGATGATGTCATGTTTGTTTGATGATGTCATGTTGGACTGATGATGTCATGTTGTGTCAGTGACGTGTCAGTCGGGCCGTAGCTAACACATGTCGTAGTAAAAGTAAAAGTACTAATACCACACTGTAAAAATACTCTATTTCAAGTAAAAGTACTAATACCACACTGTAAAAATACTCTGTTACAAGTAAAAGTACTAATACCACACTCTAAAGATATTATATTACAAGTAAAAGTAGTAATACCACACTGTAAAAATACTACGCTCCAGTAAAAGTACTAATACCACACTTTAGTACTTTTTTTGCCTATTTATTTCCCTTCTGCTATTTTAAAGGACGTCAGTATTTCTTAAATCCCGCCTACGGCCCCGGTGACTCACGCGGTGATGTCATGATGTCATGATGTCATGATGTCATGTTGTTGTGGTCATGATGTCATACTTCTGCGTTTCATTATCTTTGCTTGTTTGTTTACCTGGTTGTTTGGTGTTGTTTGTTTGTTTTCATCACGTCTCCTCGCTGCAGACAAACTGGATGAGATGTTGGCTGGAGGTCAACAGGAAGTCGTTCTCAGGGCGCGGCCGTCGGACGACTTCAGGGCGGCGACGGTGAAACAAAGGCCGACGAGCCGCCGCATCACACAGGCTGAGATCAACGTGAGTCTACGGGAAATCTCATGCTCCTGAAACATGGGAAAAAAGATTTGGCTGATTAATAAGATGCCGAATAAGCGACATCATGATGCCGAGACGACGAGCAAGCAACTTTTAAAATGGGTGTTTTCTGAATGGAGTTTGGAATCAATCAAATAATGGCATTTTTTTCAATTTATTTTTATTTATTTAGGCCTCTAAGTATAACATAAAGAATATGATAATTCTTTGGTTGAACTACTCACAGCCGGTTGCTTCGTCTAAGCACAAACGTTCACACATGAATGGAGACGATTCGTCTTTTCATAAGCAGTGAAAAAATTAATATATATAAATGTTTTTCTGTGTTTTGCGCCTGCAGTCGTTGTTTGAGCGTCAGGGTCTCGTCCCTCCCTCCGCTCCAGAGAAAAGCACCATGGCTTTACCTCGAGGAATGTCCAGAACCAAGAGCTTTGGTGAGACGCACACACACACACACACACACACACACACACACACACACACACACACACACACACACACACACACGCGCAGCACATATATGTTATTATAGACAGTGCTGGAAAAAGTAAAAGTAGTGATATCACAGTGTAAAAATACAAGTTAAATTCCTGCATTCAAAAATATACTTTGGTGAAAGTTTTTGTTTGGCTGTAGTTTGAAGTATATTTACATTTTTTGCCACTTTTATTTGATTTATTTATTTGTATTTATTTATTATTTGTATTTTTTTATTACAGGCACACCTGATGACGACAGGATCTCGGCACTAATCAATGAAAGTCGGTTTCCACGGAGCTCCTCACTGACGGACAGCTTCATCCCCCCGCCCCCTCAGATGGCTCCGCCTCCTCCTCCCTCCGCCTCCTCCTCCACCTCCTCGCTCTTCCTCCTGGACTCCGGCCCGCCTCCCTCCTTCCTGCCCCCTTCTCCCCCGGCCCGAGGGGAGGGGCTTACCCGCTCCAGCTTCAAGCCGGGGGCGGAGCCTAGGCTCCAGGAGCTCACCGATTCGCCGACGAGGAGCCAAGCCCACGCCGAGCGGCAGAGAAAGGCGAGGTCGATGATCATCCTGCAGGACACGCCGCCGCAGCTGCAGCCCGACACGCACGCCGCTGCCACGCACGCCGCAGCCACGCACACGCTGCACACCGCCACGCACACCGCCACGCACACCGCCACGCACAGCGCCACGCACACCTCCACGCTGTCTCTGCACAGCACCAGCCCCGCCCTCGGCCACTCGCCGCTGTCGCGTCGCCGGGGACGCCCAATAGAAAACCCATACGCTAACGTGGGACATCAGGCTCCGCCCTCCAAGCCCCAGAGGAGGAAGTCGCCGTTGTTAAAACAACTTCCTGTCGAGGAGCAGGGTCAGGATTTGTATTTGTGTCTAAAACATTTAGAGCATTCAAAAGTTTATCAATTGTGTTCAAACCTGGTATTTCTCATATTAAACTCATATTATAAGAATGATATACTTATTAGATTCCACTTGATTCTGATTGAGACTCCTAATGTCACTCCTACCAGTCTGACTTCTTCTTGTTTTTCTTCTCCTTCAAGGACTTGGAACGAAAGAGCTGGATTTGTTGAAAGTAGACGGAGGACCCAGCAGCCCCAGTCGGGCGGAGCTTTACCAGCAGCAGGTTCTTTCCGAGCGAGCTCGCGTTCAGGGTCGCAGGTCGTCTCTCTTCCTGTCCGTGGAGGGAGCCGGGTCGGAAAACCAGGTGCTGCCCCTCCTGACCCTGAGCCACTCGATGGACGACCTTGGCGAGCTTCCGCCACCAGCTCCGGTCCTGTCGCCTTCTCCGACGCCTCACACCTTCCTCCACCCGCTGACGGGGAAGCCTCTAGGTCAGTCTGTTGCTAGAGAGTCTGGATTCATTCTGTGATGTCACAATAATCAAGTGGGCTTGGCGATAATTGAATTTGATCATTTATAGTCTTTCAATTCAATCCTATTGTATAAGAAGATCGATTTTCATAAGAGTATACAGAAGATTTTGGCCATATCGCCCAGCCCTAGAGTGTAGGACAGAGCCTCAAGATACTATGTAAAGTAGAAAGGGACCTTGGACAGAGCCTGAGGTATTCCACAAAATAGAAGGGGATCTAGGAGAGAGCCTTGAGGTACTCCATAAAATAGAGGAATACCTAGGTTGGAGCCTTTAGGTACTCCACTATATAGAAGGGGACCAAGGACAGACTATTGAGGTATTCCACAAAATAGAAGGGGATCTAGGATAGAGCCTTGAGGTACTCCACGAAAAAATAGGGGACCTAAGATAGAGCCTTGAGGTACTATTCAAAATAAAAGGGAACTTAGGACAGAGTCCGGAGGCACTCCAGGAAGTAGAAGTGGATCTAGCACAGAGCATTGAGGTTTACGCAAAATAGAAGGGGATCTAGGAGAGAGCCTTGAGGTACTCCATAAGATAGAGGAAGACCTAGGTTGGAGCCTTTAGGTACTCCACTATATAGAAGGGGACCAAGGACAGACTCTTGAAGCATTCCACAAAATATAATGGAGTCTAGTTCTGAGTCTTGAGTTACTGCACAACATAGAGCAGGACCTGGGAAAGGGCCTCAACTATGTGAATCAGTAAGCTGTTTGTTGGAGAGGTGTCCAAATCTGAACTAAAACTTCCCGCCGATAATTTTTTCTTTTTTCCTCAGACCCCTCATCTCCACTCGCCCTGGCACTTGCTGCGCGTGAACGAGCGCTCACTGCCCGCACGCCGAGCCCAGAGCCCAGACTGAAACACATATCTGCCTCCACGACACCCATACCGACCCCGGCTGCCAGCCCCGAGGGCAGACACAAGAGGACCCCTATCACCACACCGCAGAGTAGCCCAGAGCCACGGTCCAAACGCACCACCCCTCAGACGAGTCCTGAGCAACGAACCAAGCGCACCACTCCCCAGACCAGTCCTGAGCTGAGGCATAAACGCATTACCCCGCCATTGTTCCCTGACGGACAGGTGGAGCGGCCAGAAACAGAGGGAGGAGTGACATCACCTGCCGGCCCCTCCCCTGAGCGATGGAGACCCACCCCCTTGCCATCGCTGGCCAATGAGAGTCACTCTGCTCTGATTGACAGGCGCAGGAGCCTCACAGTGGGCAGCTCAGAGGAGGAGGGCGGGGCTTACACAGTAACACTCCCACAAGCGTTGTTGTCGTCCAGTGATGAGGAAACTAGGGAGGAGCTTCGGAGAATTGGCCTTGTAACTCCCCCCGCTGCCTTCGCCAGTCCACCCGCTCTTCCTCCCCCATCCTCCCTCACCCTGTTGCCACGGCGAGGTGGGGAGGGAGGTGGAGGTGAGACTGGTCCCGACTCCGTGGGTAGACGAGGAGATGAGGAGGAAGGAGGTGACGAACGACTCCATGACAGCTCCTCCCCGAGCTCACTCCCTCCCTCCATTACCTTGGCCTCCCCTCCTGGGCCTTCCTCCCCCTGCTCCCCTCCGGCTACTCACCCTTCCCCCTCCTCCCCTTCCACCTCCCCATCTGGTTTCAAGCCTCGCCTTCGTTCACCCATCGGTCGAGGCCGCTCTGCACTCCGGGACCCGCTGCTGAAGCAGTCGTCCGACAGCGAACTCCTCCCATCCTCCGCATCCTACTCCTCCCCTTCCTCCCCACTCTGTTCCTCCCCCACCGGCGGCGGTGGACGGCAGCCACGCTATCTGTTCCAGAGGAGGTCGAAGCTGTGGGGGGGCGGGGACGACCGCGACGAGCGGCGGGGCTTCAGCCCGGATGAAGGGGGGCGTCAAGTAGCACTGGGAGGTCAGGGGTCGGGTTCAGCCGTGGATCTCAGCAGCCGGTCGGCATCGGCACTGGAGCTGAGCGGCCGGGCCGGGTCTGGACTCGATCTGGTTAATCGGCTACAGCTGCTAAACAAAGACAGTCACTCTCTTGGGGAGGAACCAAGTCCTCTCGATCCGGGCCGGAGGTCACCAGTAGGAGGTGCCAGGTACTACGAACGGCCTTTTACTGTAAATCCTGCAGTACTACTGATCTGAGTGCTGCCGTCTGTGTGTGCGGATGTTGTAACAGAATCTGTTGTTTGTGTTGTTCCAGATGTGTGGACAGTGAAGACAGTAAATCGTAGGTTTTTATCTCTGGTAAACATTTCTCGTTATCGTTACGGGATGATTTTAATTTGCTAACCGCTAGCTAACAAGCGCCTTCGCAGATGACTAACTACTAAATGTCTGAAATTACTGTCCCATCTGTCTTTTGAATTAAAGCTTGACCTTTTGCTTAACACCTCCGGCAAAATATATCTCTCCGATTAGAGCTTAGCAACCGCAACCAGGCCTGTCGAGCTTTGTCTCTCTATGTGTGGTATGCATCAGGCATAATAGTGTCCAAAACCAATAACACAAGAGCAATAACACAATAAATATATTTCACCTGTTTAACTGCTCTAATGTAAACTGCAAACATTAACATCTCCGACTAACTAGCATACATCTACAGTAGCACCTTAGCGTTACTTCTAAGGCCAAGAGTTAGCGTATCGTTAGCTTGCACAAATCATGTTTTGTTGGTTCTCCGGGTGTTCGATAGTGAGCAAAGTATCAGAACAGTCTTACGTGAGCTTTGTTAACTTTTATTTCCTGGTGGTGATAATTACCTTTTGCTCAGGTCACATTAGCTTTAGGCCTTAAAGCTATCAGCTGATAACTGGCTAGCGATGCCAGTGTCATTCATACTGTGTGATGTGTTGCAGGTTGTTCTCCAGTCTTGGTGAACTCCACACCATCTCCCAGCGAGGATACGGTGCCAGCTATACGGTCCGACCAGGGAGCCGCTACCCGGTAGCCCGTCGGAGCCCCTCCCCCTCCCCGTCCGATAGGTCAATAGGGCACGCCTCCTCCACCGCCCCCTGCACTGAGAGGCCAGACCTGAGCTCGGGACGCGGTCTCACCATCCTGAAGTCGTCCAGCCTCAGCCTCCCCTCGGAACCCAAGGAGGTTCGGTTTGTGATGCGCAGCGCCAGCGCACGAACCCGGTCCCGCTCGCCCTCCCCTTCACCGCACGCCTCTCCCTGCCCCTCCCCCGTCCTCAGCGGGCCCCTACTGGCCCTTCGGCCGTGGAGGCAGCGGCCCCTCAACCTGTGGAACAAATACGACGTGGGCGACTGGCTGGAGAGCGTGGGCCTGGCCGAGCACCGCCAGCGCTTCCAGGAGCACGAGATCGAAGGCTCCCATCTCCCGGCTCTCACCAAGGAGGACTACGTGGAGCTGGGCGTCACCAGACTGGGACACCGGATCAACATCGAGAGGGCGCTCAGACAGCTGCTGGATGGTTCCACTTGACCCCTCGCCTCTGACCACTAACCTCTAGACATCCTGAACTGTGACCTCATAACCCCTGACCTCTGGTCAGACACTAGGCCATCTCTTTGACTAGAATATCTTAGCAGTAACTGAATCTTTAGACCTTTTTACCAACGTGGAGCTCAGCTCTCTGAGTTCTCTTGCTGACATTTTGGCTCATCGGCTCTTTGATCAACCCAAACGGACTGATAGCACCACTGTCTGTCCAGGAAAAAAGCTTTCGTGTTATTTTACATCTCCAAGGTTTAGTTTTACCTCGGGTAACGCCTAGTGCCTCGTGTTTACGCTGTTCAAGCCCCCAACAAAACGTCTCACAATCCAGTGAGTCATCCTGGTTGCTCTGTAGTTTTAACGTTTTTTGGCATAGCTTTTTTAGCCAAAAGTGAAATTTAAGTTAAGGCCAGAGAGCTATTTTCTTATGGCAGGGGAATGACACCATTTTGTACGACCCCAAACTAGCGCTGAGGTCTGAGGATGTCCCAAAACCTTCAAGTAGAAACGTACAGCCTTATCCACATTACACGCTTTGGTGTTTGTTATATTCTGCACAAAAAGACAAAACAATCAGTTATTAAAATTGTTCAGAACATATCATTTTGCTGAGTAATCGATTAAACGTTTTAATGTAATGTTTTTGGACATTCACAGCTATTTAAAATTGTACCTCCAGTTGCTAACATTCTGAGCTAACTAGAAATATATATATATATATATATATATATATTCTTCTTCAAATACTTATGTAACGCAGCTGCTAAACAAAAAGTGTTGTGTATTCTGACCTGGATCACCAGAAAATACCAGAGTTTTGATCAAAGCCAGCGTATAACACCCACACAGTGTTCTTCACCGTTACGTTAGCTTGCTAAGCTAATTACGCTAGCTCGCTAAGCTAATTGCGATAGCTCGCTAAGCTAATCACATAAACAGGTGGCGGGTCATTGATCAAAGAGCTGATCTGACAAACTGATAAATATAACGAGACGGGTGACTTCCCTCGAGCCATTCTGCTTCCCCAGACGAGCTCAGCTGGACGGTTAGCGAGCGACTGGACGTCTCCGCCTAAACAACGACGGCGGGAGATTAGCCGAGGATACTTCTCCGTCTTTCTTGTGACTTTTTTCTTCTTCCAAATATCACTCATGAAGAATTTCGTTGTTTATTTTGAGTTCATATCTTAACGCCGATCATTTAGAATTTATGAATAACAAGTAATAATAACGTGGTGGTGATGACTCACAGAGTTTCTATAATAGTTTGGAAAATGATTTTGAGTTCGTTATGATTTGACAATGAGCTGAATTTCGAGGTCGTTTCGGTGACGTTCCGAGATTCATAATGATTTGTCAATGAGTGTGACTTTGTGCTGATGTGCTGTGTGTTTCAGGGAGAGCTGCAGCAGAGCTCCAACTGGTTTCTAACCTGCTTCTCGAGGGCTTACTGTACATGGTGCTATCTGTTTAAAGCCATCTGTACAGAGAATATACCTTCCCCTCCTATTCCTTCCTCACGCTAACACACAAAACTCTTATTTCCCTTAACTCTATCATTCCTCAATAATCTCTCGAGTGTGGCTGTAGCTGCCGTAACCGCCCCGCAGTAATGGTAACTTTGCCAGGAACGGGCCATATATGGAGTTTCCTCCCTGCCATATTGGGGATTTCTTCCCTGCCATACGTGGAGTTTCCTCCAGAACATCTGTAGAGTTTCCCAGAGGCCATGAATAGAGTTTAAAACCGGCCTTAAAAGACGCCGGATCACGGTCAAAAGTCAAATTGTTTTAGTTTAGAGTTAAAATGGGGTCCCTTCGAAATTTGACGCAAATGTATTTTTATGAAGAACATCGAGGGATGTTTTAATCCGGCTCACGAAGCTTCACAAAAAGTTAAATTTGATAGTACGGGTGGAATTCACACCTGATTTAGTTTTATATCTGGAATACTACACGTTTTAGAAGAAGAAAAGCTGCTTTTCTGCGATTTAAAGATTAATTATAGAAGTTATTGAAAATACAGTAGGGCTGGGCGATGTGGTTTTCCTTCAAGCTTCACGAAGCAGACGGACTAAAACATAATTGCATGTGCAGGATCGTTAAGGAAGAGTTATAAAAGACCTGCATCAATGTGCATATTCATGAGGCTGTAGCGAACACTTCAAAGCTCCACTAATATCATAATTAATAAACTATTTGTAGAATTAGCGTGGGATTGTTTCAGAGTTGAGTGATGCAAACATTTCCAATAATTACAGAGAGTTGTGAAGTCAACATTTATTAAAAGTGAAAGAATACACAACATGTTTTTATCCAACAAAGTATTCCGCTTCGATCCATATTTGTTGGCGTTTAGCTTTTTAAAAACAACCTTTTCATTGAGGTCAGTAAACAATTTTCCTCGTTACCGGGGCGGTCGAGCAGCAATCTGACAGCACCATAAATTACATTTATATAACCCTTTTTAGGGTGACGGTCGCTTTATGTGAAAATAGCTTCATAGAAACTTCCTCAAATAAATCTGATGTATCGCCCAGCCCTATAAAAAAAAAGCATTTTATACAAGCTGTGGATTTACAGTTTTTGGAAAGCTATTGCTAGCCTGCCTTGCTAGCTGACGCACTTTATACTCAAAACCCCGTCAAGCTAACTTTAGCCACAATATGCACGTACATGCGGTCTGGCTGCACCGTTTACAAAATTAGTGGAAATAACTCTGACCCAGAGACAGATGAGACTCGTATCTATAGATCCACGATGTGTTTAGCCTAGCTTAGCCTAGCTTAGCACAAAGCCTGGATGCAGGGGGAAACTGCTAGCCTCGCTTTATCAAAAGGGGAAGAAATGCACTTTGCAGCGGCCAAGCGGTCAGATGTACATGTTGTATCTCGTTAGCGAGCAGGAGTGCAATGTAACTGAGTACTTGAGGTACTTGTACTTTACTTAAGTATTTCCATTTATTAGTTACTTTTCAGATTACAGTTTTCGTGCCCAGTGAAAACCACATATCTCCAGATGTAACACATTAGTCCAGAGAACATTGTAAAACGCTGACAGGGAACAGTCAATAATTTTACCTTTCAAACTTGAATTCCTTTTACTGCGAATACGTCACATACTTTTACGTCAGAGAGGTTTTTAACACAGGATTTTTACTTGTATGAAGAGTTTAAACCCAAAGAGCGATGCCGACGGCAGCTAAAAGCATAATATCTAATTTTTTATTAATTACATTTCGACACCTGCTCACCAAACAAGGTACAACACGTCAATTAGAGCTCTGAGCTCGCTGGAAGGTGTGTTTCTTCACTTTTTCTAAATACGTTCACACAGTAAATTCTAACCTGAATAACCTTCAGTCTCTCCTCTCGAATCCCCTCCGAAGTACAATCAACGCTCCAGTGCCTGTTTCCACAACGACGAATCCACTTAGCTTTTTATTCCCGAATGAAATACCTGAATTCAAGCTGAACCACAATCATTAATCCCAAAGTTGTACAAGTACACGGTGCCCTTTTATGTGAAAAAGTATTACCTGCCCCCGGCAGAGCACAGAGGTATAGAGAGTATAGTCTATGTACAGCACATTGCAGTAGACTTTATAGCCTGTATAATATATATTATGGTAGAATAATGTAGCTATAGTGTAATATATAAAGTATAGTAGACAATAAAATGTATACAGTAATATTTTGGTAGACTATAGTCTATTGAGGCTTTAGCCGTATGTGATATTCAGCTTTTGTCGGAGCCGAACCCCGTTTCTATTGGTCTCTTAGAACCTGGGTTACTTTAATAACCTAGAGCACACGGGGCAGTTTGAAGATTCAGTTTTTATTTCTTCTTAAAGTTTTAGCTGACTCACTGAGCTCTGGGTCCAATGTAAAGTTTGGATTTGAGCGTATTAAAGGTAGAATGTGCTTCTTCTTAAGTTGCTCGCCCTTAAAATATTTGATTCAGACAAATTCAGACTTGGTAAAACGTGTGGACTTCGGAGGTTTCGGTCCCTTTTCTGAAGCCTTCAGCTTCTCACCGATGTCGGCTAGCGCTGGACTCCGCCAGTAAAAACCAGTAGAACCCAGTAGAACCCAGTAGAAAACATCACGACGCAAACAGGTTCTTTTGGGATCAGTTCTGGTCTCGCGGGTGTGGAGAACGTAGCCGCTCACGCTGAGTGAATATCACATATGAACTGTATGTAGTATATATTATAATGGACTATAGTCTACTGTACACCGTCGTCCACAGAAGGAGGCGCGGCCGGTTCCTTTTCTCTGCAGTGTAACAATGAAAATCAGCGATGGAGAGGTCACGTGACCTCTTGACCTCTGACCTCAGGTCCCTGTACACTAACAGAACACATTCATTTGTTGTGAGGACTTCTCAGCCAATCAGAAACCAGCAAAACCTGCCGCTAAAAATCTCTTTGCTGACGAAGGGAGTCGGTGGTGTTCCTCCGCCGGGAAAAAGTAGATCCTTCTTGATTTCAGTCTAAAAGGTTCTGCCTTCAAAGTGAAAGCAGGTCGAAATCTCCTCAAGTTCCTGAAGAAGAAGACGCAAATTTATTTATTCTTTCCATCCATAATTTCTGAGTAGTTTCTGAAGTACAAGTACAACGTTGTGCATTTCAGAGAGAAATATTGTATTTACTCCACTATAAGAGCAAAATTAATTATCAGATATGATCCTTTGTTACAGATTCAATTACCTAATATATAAAGTAGTAAACAAGTAAGATTACAACATAAATGTCTAGTTTACATATTAATAAAACATCATATAATAAGAGATAAGATACGTTAATCGTTTATTAGTCCCACATTTGTAGTAATATAATGTGATATAGGAGATAAGTCTAGCTTTATCATCCGGAAGCGGCCATAAAAAGACGGAACAAAGAGCCAAAATGGCCGCCACTGCGATCTGATAGTGTTCAGCTTTCTGCTGATTGGCTGAGAATCCTGGCTTTCTTACCTGCGTGTGAAACCTCCCTCCTCCTGATACTCACCTGGTTATAATGGTTTAATGGTTACCTTCCTCCTCCTCCTCCTCCTCCTCCTCCTCTAGCTTCCTCTTTTTACAGTATGTTTGTAGTTTCTTCTGGAGTGAGTGCTGTGTGTACTTGTAGTTTTTTTTCTTCCCTTTTCTAAAAACTAAAGAGCACACAAACGACAACTGATGAGCTCTGCAACGCAACAGATTGTAATCTTTATAATAAACTGTCATTTATTACAAAGTTAATAACAGTCGTGCTGTCCTCGTTCTTTCACATTTACATTGACTTTTTTATTTCTGTGTGTATATTTTTTAGTTAGATATTTAGTTTTCTTTCAGACTAATGGAAGGAAAACATCTCAAATACACATTCAGGGGTTTATTTTACTTCTTTGTTTGCATCTGTAGATTTCATTCGTATATTCTGAGGGTTGATGCAGAGGGCTTTGTTCACACAGCATTCATAACCTCATTATATAACTTTACTCTTTCATTCATATATTCTGAGGGTTGATGGAGACCTGCACTAGGACCTGAGGGTCGCTGGTTCAAGGTCCGTCGTCATTACAACACAACCGGATTGCTCATTGAACTGCAGGTGTAGCTTCATACTTTGCACACAGATAATATGTAAATATGTAAACAACTCAGAATCACCAACGAAGAAGAAGATAATATCAGCCGCACGAGGAAATGTATTTTATTTGAGATCATTTGGAGATGACAAAACTAAACAGCTGACAGACAATAATTGAGACACACAACGCAACGTAAAATATATATTATAAAAAAAAGAAATATATATATATATATTTTACGTTGCGTAAATATATATGTAAATATATATATATATATATAACATGTTATCATGTTGTATATATATATACACAATTGATTTATTTAGTCTTAATACTCACGTTCCTCGAGGAGTTGGAGCAGCAGCCATCTTTGACTCAAGCTTATTAATAAACCCTGAACATGAATTAAATTATAACTCACTTTAAAGCCTTTTCTTAATATTTCTCACCCAACCTGGAAAACGGTAATAATAGTATATTTGATCATAACTGCGCTCATCTCATTATTAGAATCGATTTAAAGGGCAACACACCAATTCTTTGGGCAACATGGCCGACATTTCACTTCTTCTTCTTCTTCTTGTAGTTTAACGGCGGTTGGCATCCATCTAATTGGTGCATTACCGCCACCTTCTGTATGGAGCAGACCACAATACAAATAATACGGTATGAATGTCTCCCTATTTTGCCACATTTGGTTGACATTTCCCAGTTAACTTGAGCTCCGCTTACTGATGCTACTCCTCATTTCTATGTTATCTTTCTTTAACTCTCACTCCCACTACATGTGCTGGGACCCACAGGAAGTCCAGCTGACCTCCTGCTGGTTACTGGTGACCGGCTGAAGGACCTCATGGAGTTGTCTTGACGACTGCCTGAACCAAAACATCTCAGGCTCGCTAGGACTGACGCTGCATGGCTGAAGCTCAGGGGGATGAGTGGTCCTTAACTCCTTAACTCCTTCCTCCTTGTGATAACTCCTTAACTCCTTCCTCCTTGTGATAACTCCTTTACTCCTTTCTCCTTGTGATAACTCCTTAACTCCTTTCTCCTTGTGATAACTCCTTAACTCCTTTCTCCTTGTGATAACTCCTTAACTCCTTCCTCCTTGTGATAACTCCTTAACTCCTTCCTCCTTGTGATAACTCCTTAACTCCTTAACTCCTTCCTCCTTGTGATAACTCCTTAACTCCTTCCTCCTTGTGATAACTCCTTAACTCCTTTCTCCTTGTGATAACTCCTTAACTCCTTTCTCCTTGTGATAACTCCTTAACTCCTTTCTCCTTGTGATAACTCCTTAACTCCTTAACTCCTTCCTCCTTGTGATAACTCCTTAACTCCTTAACTCCTTCCTCCTTATGATAACTCCTTAACTCCTTAACTCCTCCCTCCTTATGATAACTCCTTAACTCCTTCCTCCTTATGATAACTCCTTAACTCCTTCCTCCTTATGATAACTCCTTAACTCCTTCCTCCTTGTGATAACTCCTTTCCTCCTTCCTCCTCTCTCCGGTAACTTTATAAGTTTGTGGACATGTCACGCTCTCCAACAAACCAAAGCTGGAATCTGATTGGCTGTTAAACCCCTCCCCCTCCGTGCGCTCCCATTGGCCGGTGGACTCCTGACCTGAGAGTACTTTATGATGAGCCGCAGGGTCGACGCACCTCAGTCGGGAGGGTCAACACCAGAAGAGGTAAAGGTATCGTATGAGTGCAGTATGAAGCTCCCTGTCCGAGTTTCACTGATATCTGATGTTTCTGGATCAATATTGCTGCTGTTGTACTGTGTATGTTGCTTTTTACTGCTGAATGAGTGAATGAGTGAATGAGTGACGAGGTGAGAGGCCGGTCTTTATTTAACAAGTCTTTCAGGTTCTTGGCCGCTGAGCTTCTGATGCGTCTCAGCATGTCGTAGATTTTATGTGAAGGATCGGACTTTCTTTCCACCGTTTGGATGTTTAAAATATCTGAAGACATTGAGGTTTTATTCTGTGAGGTTTTATTCTGAAGAGGGAAGTCTATGCTTCATGTGTTAAAGCTGCATTCTCTCTGCTGACCACCAGGGGTTGACTCCTCTGGCTGTATAGAAGTATTCTTGTGTTAAAGCTGCATTCTCTCTCCTGACCACCAGGGGGCGACTCCTCTGGTTGTATAGAAGTCTATACTTCATGTGTTAAAGCTGCATTCTCTCTCCTGACCACCAGGGGGCGACTCCTCTGGTTGTATAGAAGTCTATGCTTCATGTGTTAAAGCTGCATTCTCTCTCCTGACCACCAGGGGGCGACTCCTCTGGTTGTATAGAAGTCTATACTTCATGTGTTAAAGCTGCATTCTCTCTCCTGACCACCAGGGGGCGACTCCTCTGGTTGTATAGAAGTCTATGCTTCATGTGTTAAAGCTGCATTCTCTCTCCTGACCACCAGGGGGCGACTCCTCTGGTTGTATAGAAGTCTATACTTCATGTGTTAAAGCTGCATTCTCTCTCCTGACCACCAGGGGGCGACTCCTCTGGTTGTATAGAAGTCTATACTTCATGTGTTAAAGCTGCATTCTCTCTCCTGACCACCAGGGGTGACTCCTCTGGTTGTATAGAAGTCTATATAAATGACTCTCTTGATGTATTCCCTCAGTAAACATTGTAAACATGAGTTTATGTCTCAATCTCTAGTTTCAAGTCTTCTTCAATACAGCATGATGTTCATTTAGTAAATTATGGTCATTTAGAGTCAAACAGACCATAAAGCAGGGGACGCTTTAGGGGCGGGGCTACAAGGTGATTGACAGGTCGACGCCAGAGACGTATACGCGTCTCTATGTCACTCCTTAGTCCATATATGGTCACTTCCTGTTCACTGGTTGCAAAAAACAAAATCAAAGATGGCGACAGACAAAATGCCAAACTGGAGGCTTCAAAACGTCCACAAACCAACGGGCGACGCCCACTTCTTATAAACACACTAAGGGGTGAACGGTAAATGAATGGACATGTTTTGGTTCTCCAGGTCGTCATGGCGTCCATCACAGATCTGATCAGGAAGAAGAGAGACGGAGGAGCGCTGAGTGACGAGGAGATCAGAACCTTCATCCACGCCGTCACCAACCACACCATCGAGGAGAGTCAGACAGGTACAGAGAGTCAGACAGGTACAGAGAGTCAGACAGGTACAGAGAGTCAGACAGGTACAGGAGAGTCAGACAGGTACAGAGAGTCAGACAGGTACAGAGAGTCAGACAGGTACAAGAGAGTCAGACAGGTACAGAGAGTCAGACAGGTACAGAGAGTCAGACAGGTACAGGTACAGAGAGTCAAACAGGTACAGAGAGTCAGACAGGTACAGAGAGTCAGACAGGTACAGGTACAGAGAGTCAGACAGGTACAGGAGAGTCAGACAGGTACAGGTACAGAGAGTCAGACAGGTACAGAGAGTCAGACAGGTACAGGAGAGTCAGACAGGTACAGAGAGTCAGACAGGTACAAGAGAGTCAGACAGGTACAGAGAGTCAGACAGGTACAAGAGAGTCAGACAGGTACAGAGAGTCAGACAGGTACAGAGAGTCAGACAGGTACAGAGAGTCAGACAGGTACAGGAGAGTCAGACAGGTACAGAGAGTCAGACAGGTACAGGAGAGTCAGACAGGTACAGGAGAGTCAGACAGGTACAGAGAGTCAGACAGGTACAGAGAGTCAGACAGGTACAGAGAGTCAGACAGGTACAGGTACAGGAGAGTCAGACAGGTACAGAGAGTCAGACAGGTACAGAGAGTCAGACAGGTACAGGTACAGGAGAGTCAGACAGGTACAGAGAGTCAAACAGGTACAGAGAGTCAAACAGGTACGCAGGTCGAGACTCACCTGAGACTCACCTGAGACTCACCTGCTGCTGCCCTCAGGCGCCATGCTGATGGCCATCTGGCTGAAGGGGATGGTCCAGCAGGAGGTCGTGACCTTGACCAGGGCGATGATGTCATCGGGGGAAGTGATGTCGTGGCCGGCGGAGTGGGCGGGGCTTATGGTGGACAAGCACTCAACGGGAGGCGTGGGAGACAAAGTCAGTCTGGTGTTAGCGCCGGCGCTAGCCGCCTGCGGCTGTAAGGTACGGCACCGCAGCACACCTGTAGCTCCACTCTGTGATGTCATCACCACAGGGGTGTGTGTGTGTGTGCGTGTGTGTGTGTGTGTGTGCATGTGTCTATTTATATGTGTGTGTGTGTGTCTCAGGTGCCGATGATCAGTGGGCGGGGCTTGGCTCACACTGGAGGAACTTTGGATAAATTGGAGTCGATTCCAGGATTCAACGTCCACCAATCAGCAGCTCAGGTGACGGAGGAAGTAAAAGTGTTGCATTCAGGGTCGTGTTCAAGCGTCGGAATATTCTTATCCTCATCAGCCCGCAGCTCTTTTTCCCTTCTCCCTTTCAAAACTAAAACTGTTCTATCTCCTCATCCACAGTTCCGATTTAATTCATTTAAATTGCTAAAGTACCGTAACCCTTGTGAGAAGAGACGTGCAGATTTTTAAAAGATCGTTAAGTTTGAATAATTCCGTAAACTCTTTAAAATAACTAAGCGGTTATAATGTACATTTGCACATAAGAGCACATTTGACGTCCTCTACTCTGAACCTGCTGGACTTATTAAAAGTTGACTTATTAAAAGTTGACATCTGACTGCAGATCCTGGAGGTCCTGCGCTCGGTGGGCTGTTGCATTGTGGGTCAGACGGAGACGTTGGTTCCGGCGGATCGAGTCCTGTACGCCCAGCGGGACACGACCAGCACCGTGGACAGCCTGCCGCTCATCGCCGGTATGAGCTGTGCTTCATTATGAGGAAGACATATTTAAAATAGTAAAGAAAGGAATGCAGGAATAGAAACATCAATATCACACATGTGCAGGTTAATAGAAGCAATAGAAAGATAAATAGTGCATATTTTTATTTAATACATTCCTTTTTTTTAAATGAATTATTATTAACATAGTTACTTATATCTTATTTTCTGTTTCCATTTATTTCTGTTTTTATTTAATTCTCTATACATTTATTTATTGAATAATATATTTATTTACTTCATAATTAGAAACTTTACCCAACAATTAATTCTCTATATATTTATTTGATTTATTAATTGAGTATTATATGTATTTCCTTCATGATTATAAACTTTACAGAAACATTAACGTGTTTTGGTCTCAGGCTCCATCATCTCAAAGAAAGGGGCGGAGTCTCTGTCGGCTCTGGTTCTGGACGTGAAGTTCGGCCGCGCCGCTCTTTATAAAGACCTGGACGCCGCCAGAGAACTCGCCCACTTATTAGTGAGTCTATCAGAAGTATTACTCACATTATGGGGTATTTATGTACTGTGTAACAGCTGAGAGTACTACTATGAGTACTGCAATATGATGTTACATCAAGAGCGTCTCTTAATAACGTTAATATTGTATCAGTAATAATGTTTATACTGTTATGTTATCAGTAATAATGTTAATATTGTTATGTTATCAGTAATAATGTTGATATTGTTATGTAATCAGTAATAATGTTAATATTGTTATAATGTATCAGTAATAACGTTAATAATGTTATAATTATCAGTAATAACGTTAATATTGTTATAAAGTATCAGTATTAATTGTTATAAAGTATCAGTAATATTGTTATGTTATCAGTATTAATTGTTATAATGTATCAGTAATATTGTTATGTTATCAGTATTAATTGTTATAATGTATCGGTATTAATTGTTATAATGTATTAGTAATATTGTTATGTTATCAGTATTAATTGTTATAATGTATCGGTATTAATTGTTATAATGTATCAGTAATATTGTTATGTTATCAGTATTAATTGTTATAATGTATTAGTAATATTGTTATGTTATCAGTATTAATTGTTATAATGTATCAGTATTAATTTTTATAATGTATCAGTATTAATTGTTATAATGTATTAGTAATATTGTTATGTTATCAGTATTAATTGTTATAATGTATTAGTAATATTGTTGTGTTATCAGTATTAATTGTGTGTTGCAGGTGGAGGTGGGCAATGCGCTGGGCGTCCACACGGCGGCGCTGCTCAGCAGGATGGACGCTCCTATTGGTCGCTGCGTGGGCAACAGTCTGGAGGTGATCGAGTCCCTGGAGACGCTGAAGGGGAACGGACCCGACGACCTCATGGAGCTGGTCACCACTCTGGGTAACGACTTTTCTCCTGGACCCTGAAGTACTCTTTGAAGTCAGGGATCTGGGTTTAAGACGTTGGTGATTAGGAGTGACTTGTTGTGGTTTGATAAGACAACATCTTTAAAAATAACCAAAAAATATAAATAAATAAAAAATATTATTAAACAACAGCCATAAAGGTAAAACCCACTGATGATAATACACTTTCATTTATACTCAAATACATACAACAATATTTAAATACATGCATAATAAATAAATGAAAATGAAAATACAAAACATTTTTGTATGTATAGTATTAATAATAATAATAATAATAATAATAATAATAATAATAATACAGTTTTTTTAAGTTAAATTCAGATTTGGAAGAAACAATAGTATATCAATAATATATTAATAGCAGATTTAAAGTAGATGTACTAATCAAAAACTTCTTTAAACGTTTACCTTCTAGTACTGGTCATTTACTGGTAATTTATTCATAATTATAATAATTATAATGGATTTGGACGCTTTTATTTGTCGTGAGAGTAAAGTTATG
The DNA here is from genome assembly GCA_038501785.1 of Myoxocephalus aenaeus. Classification (NCBI taxonomy): domain Eukaryota; kingdom Metazoa; phylum Chordata; class Actinopteri; order Perciformes; family Cottidae; genus Myoxocephalus; species Myoxocephalus aenaeus. The sequence continues at coordinate 616,232 of JBAMJR010000109.1, forward strand.
GTTGAATTAAAAAATATGATTTCTTATTAATTAGCCAACTTACTCAAATAAAACGTTTGTATTCAAGTCGTCTCTGTTTCTGAAGGCGGGCTCTTGCTGAAGATGACTGGCTTGGTGTCCGACCTATCAGAGGGCAGACGGCAGATTTCTGACGCTGTGATTGGTGGAGCCGCTCTGGCCAAGTTCCAGGCCATGATGCAGGCTCAGGGCGTGGCCAATGAGACGGCTCGCTCGCTGTGCTCCGCCCACACAGACTACCACGCCGTCCTGAGGAAGTCTGAGCACCGGATGCAACTGAAGGCGCCTGCAGATGGTAAACAAACAAACAACAATAATACACTCGCTCCTTTTTATATATATTGCAGAGGAGCTTTTATTTTGAAGGCCACAGAACACGTGTTTGGTGTGTTTTCTGTCAACAAAATACTGCGTATTCAGTATTTATTACATTTCTATAATATTGATTATACATTTGGGAACGACAATAGCATTAACAAACAATATGATTAATTTATTAACATGTAAAGTATATTTATCTACAAACAAATGTTGAATTACTTATATTTTAACTATATTTACTAACATATATTTCTACTTTGGCTACATACTTCACTTACCATATACTTATATCGTACTTACACCAGAGGCAGGCCGTGCATTTTCTACCTGGGCCTTCTGTGCTAACCTCTCTGGCGCTAACCTCTCTGGCGCTAACCTCTCTGGCACTAGCCTCTCTGGTGCTAACCTCTCTGGCGCTAGCCTCTCTGCACTCTTGTGCTAGCCTCTCTGGTGCTAGCCTCTCTGGCGCTAACCTCTCTGGCTCTAGCCTCTCTGGCGCTAACCTCTCTGGTGCTAACCTCTCTGGCGCTAGCCTCTCTGGCGCTAACCTCTCTGGCTCTAGCCTCTCTGGTGCTAGCCTCTCTGGCGCTAACCTCTCTTGTGCTAGCCTCTCTGGCGCTAGCCTCTCTGGCGCTAACCTCTCTGGCGCTAACCTCTCTGGTGCTAACCTCTCTGGCGCTAGCCTCTCTGGCGCTAACCTCTCTGGCGCTAGCCTCTCTGGTGCTAACCTCTCTGGCGCTAGCCTCTCTGGTGCTAACCTCTCTGGTGCTAACCTCTCTTGTGCTAGCCTCTCTGGTGCTAACCTCTCTTGTGCTAGCCTCTCTGGTGCTAACCTCTCTTGTGCTAGCCTCTCTGGTGCTAATCTCTCTGGCGCTAGCCTCTCTGGTGGTACGAGTAGCAGATTCAGCACAAAAATAAAAAGTGTTGTCAGCGTTAGCTGCAGCAGCTAGCTCCCGGGTAGCGGGACCAGCTCCAGCTCGACCCGCAGCAACAACACAGTAACACAAAGTTCACTCACCACATGCTGTCACTTAAAGACAAAGTCCATCCTCCTCTCTTTGCTAAACGTTCAATGACGCGGTTGTTCAGTTCCAGTAACAGCTCCTTCTCCATTCAGTAAATCCACCAGCTAGTCTGTTTCTCCTCCTCCTTCAGCCATCGAGTGTTAAAACACTACACCAAAACAATAAACATGTCATAACTTCTCTTATGTTTCAGCCTGAACTCTTCTGGCTCCTACTGAGTTCTGTTAGCAGCTAGCTAGCTAGCTTTCTGTTGGCTAAAGTCACGCTGACCCACTGACCAATCACAGCGCATGTTAATGCTGACTTTTTACTCACTTACGCATTTATATATTTACTAACATATGTTTTGATTTACTTGCTTAGATTTTTTTGTTGCTTTTGCACTTTTACTTAAGCATTTATATATTTACTAACATATACTTTTACTCACATATGTATTTGTATATTTATTAATATATACTTTTACGCACATATGTATTTATATATTTACTAACATATACTTTTACTCACATATGTATTTATATATTTACTAACATATACTTTTACTCACATATGTATTTGTATATTTACTAACATATACTTTTACTCATATATGTATTTGTATATTTATTAATATATACTTTTACTCACATATGCATTTGTATATTTACTAACATATACTTTTACTCACATATGTATTTGTATATTTATTAACATATACTTTTACTCATATGTATTTGTATATTTATTAATATATACTTTTACTCACATATGTATTTAGATATTTACTTCCTAGAATTTTTTCTGGGAAAATTATAGAAATGTCTAATAATGTTACTGAATGTTTTTAATCATGACGTTTACCATAAATATGAGTGAAATAACCTTAAAAACAACGTTTTATTTCCGATCAATAACGTTGATCAACATTCCTGCCGTAACGATCGATCGATCGCTTCCTCTCAGGCGTCGTCGTGGATTTCGCCGGTTTGCCGTTAGCTGAAGTTCTCCATAAGTTGGGGGCGGGACGATCGAGCGCCGGAGGACCTGTCAATCACAGCGTAGGGGCGGAGCTACTGGTGTCGCTGGGTCAGAGGGTCAGGAAAGGTGAGCGGTCGATGAAGATGAAGAGGAGGAGGACGATGAAGATGGTGTTGATGATGATGATGGTTTGTGGTACTTGCAGGTGAGTCCTGGCTGCAGCTCCACTATGAGGATCCGGCCCCGAGTCCAGACCAGATCAGCAGACTGCAGAGCGCGCTGACTCTGGGGTCACGTGACGCTCTGGGGTCACATGACGCTCTGGGGTCACATGACGCTCTGGGGTCACGTGACGCTCTGGGGTCACATGACGCGGCAACACGGACTCTAGTGGAGGAACTTCTGCTTCCTCAGTGACGCAATAAAGTTCACAAGAGATTTAAATCAACTTTACGGAAACGAAAGCAGCTTCTTTATACGTTAACTTTATATTTTAATCTATAATACGTTCATTAGTTATATTTAATATTAATCACCTGAATCTTTATACTTAATGACTCCTCCTGCAGGACGTCGTGGTTCCACTGACGTTCTGAAGCCTCGAGTTCGGCTCGTTGAGCGTCGCCATTTTGTTTTTAGGAACCAGAAGTGACACGATATGAAATGAAAATTTGTATTGATTGTAAAAGAAATGTCAATATTTACACCAACATGTATGTGATCACAATACAGACATGTAATAAAATAATAATAATAATTAATAAAAGTGACCTTTCTGGTACAAAGCCTCTGGTTGTTGTGTGTCTGAATAAAATGTTGGAAAAGCTAAAAAAAGAACAGACCAAGATGTTTTGTCGCAATATGAGACACTCAACTTTATTTAAACAAATCTCAATGACAAAAACTGAACAAGCATAAAAAAGTTAATCTAACAGCTCTAGCGATTCCTTATTTATAAAAAAATACAAACAGAAAGATATCGGCGGGCGTTTTTCACCGTCGGGTTCTGATCCGGTGAACCCGGCAGACCCGCGCCGGCGACGCCGGGACGAGTCGTGCGCTCGTCTGTTGCCATGGCGACAGAGCGGGGTCAGAGGTCAGTGGGCGACGGAGTTCAGCGGCTCGGCTCGGATGTTTCCCAAATCCAGAGACGAGTCCGTCTCCTCGTCGATCTCTCCGATCACGGCCCTGAAGCAGTTATGAAGGTTACTTATAACGGAATAAAAGTCTTTATTTACATTTACCATCGTTTAATTAATGTCAAAAACACGAGATGATTTCCGGTGACTTCTTTTTGGTCAAATTGTTAGGAATTAAATGATTGTTCTTCTATTTAAATAGTTTGACTAAAAACATCGAGTCATGTTTTAAAGAATATTAATGTAGTAATACTAGAGTTAATGTAGTAATACTAAATATTTAATGTATTAATACAGCTTTGTACCACCGCTGTGTGTGAACTGAAGGTTATGGGATGTCTCCACATTGATTGACAGGTGACTCACACGTTGTCGCCCCTGACGATGTAGAGGCCCAGCACCACCTGCTCCACGCCCTGACTGGAGCTGAACACGCGCTCGTGACTCTCGTCCAGGATCAGGTTGATGGTCTGGTCGAAGCCTTTCAGAGTGCCCTGAACACACCCCCCCCACACACACACACACACACACACACACACACACAGTATTGTTTATTGGTAAATGTAGTTCATATATTCACGGGTTTCTCCTGATTCTCTGCAGCGACAAACAACCCACAAACTACGACGAAGAGTCGACTTTAACCCAATAATTTACATGAATTATTAAAAAACATCATTTAACGACCTGCTTTGGACAAACTTAAAGTGAAAAAAAGACAGTTACCGAAAAAGGTAATTAATGTCTGAATATTTGGAAATAAAACAATTGATTGATTTATAATACTTTACTCATTAAACATTCATATTTATATCTGCTTTTGGGGGCTATTCTAAATAGATAATGACATGTCAATATTTACAAACATAAATGCAGCAGAAACATCAGATTTAATAGGAAAACATTTTACTGATCGATCGTATTGATCAGTAAAATGTTTTCCTATTAAATCTGAAAGTACTTATAGTACTAGTACTTTTAATCGTAGTGGAGTACTTCTACAGTGCGATATTAGTACTTTGACTTAAGTGCATGTACTCACTGAACAAAGGTATTTAAACTCACCACAATCATTCTCCCGTCTGAGGTGACGATGGCCACGGTACCTGAACGCACCATTAAAGAAACAACACCCCTTTATGGACAAAACAACAGTTAAATAATAATAATTAAATAATAATAATTACATTAAAATACAATAACTGACTGAACTATCTATCATACTATTACCAACAATCTCGCGCCACTAAACAGAGAAACTGCGTCACTTTACGTCAACAAAATAATAAATAAACACGCCTGCTAGCTTGTACGCTAAGCTAACTAGCGTTAGCTCATTCATTCTGACGGGCGGTTAGCATGTGAGCTAGCAGCAGGATACGGTTGATGTAGCTCTCCAGCGCGGTGGACATGTTTCCTGGTGGGAGTATTTATCCGGGAGACGCGTCGGTGAATGTTTCCGGCCGGTAGCTGGCGGTGAACCGGCGCAGAGAGGTGCTATAACGGGGAACGGAGACGACACACCGGGAACAGACCGAACTCATCGACCGCAGAGCCACCGAGCAGCAGGCGGGAGGGGAGAGCGCCGAGCGGGACGTCACATCCGGTTTGAGTTGAGTTGTTTTTACAGAAATTAACGCTAAATATTACATAATTATTACGATAATAGCTATTATAACTTATTATTATTATTATTATTATTATAACACACATATATATATATATATATATAATTATTTTTTTAACTGAATGCTGTTTTGAATATATTACCAGAATCGTCAAATCCTCTTCTTAAGAACTAAAACTCACATCCGGTTTGAGTTTTTTCAGAAATTAACGCTTTACTTTTCCTAAATATAAAAAATAAATATTACGATAATAATTATAACAGGGCTCCCTAACCAAGGATGGGTCAAATGCAGAGAAGAATTTCCCCAAGGGGATTAATAAAGTGTATGTTTCTGTTTCTAAAAGACTCAATAGATTATATCACTAAATTAAAAACCTGAAATTAATGTAAAGAGATACAATGGGAAATATTTAAACATGAAAATTGATAATTATTTGAAGATTATATAATGATATATTAGATTTGTAATATTCTTTATATAGGTTTGTATTTTTCCATTGTAAAATGTGCATTACCCTCATTCCCATGATAAACAGAAGTCTCTCGAGATAATGCAGATTTATACTGTATGTATCTTGTTTCATTTAAATAATTGTATATATGCTGTCTGTGTAATGTGAAGTGGCTAAAACATAATATTTCCCTCATGAAACACTGTGATTAAATTAAATGAACCTATTTAATTCAAAACAAACATGGAGTCGAGTTCTCCCAGCAGGTCTTCATCTTTATTGTTGCTCAGTAGTCGTCCATACAAAGGGGGGTGAGGAGAGCAGTGGAGCCCGACGGACAAACACCAGGAACGTCATGCTACCAAAGTATTAAATTTGTACAAAAATACTTTACAACATCCCTGTTCCTTTAAAGAAAATACAGTTTGGTTGGTTGGTGAAGCTACATGGAAACTAATCTGACCCGATATTTCAAATGGCAGTGCAATGCGTGTGTGTGTGTGTGTGTGTGTGTGTGTGTGTGTGTGTGTGTGTGTGTGTGTGTGGGCGGATGTCTTGCTGAGGTGAATCACTAGTGCAAATCCCTGCAATGTTATATACACACACACACACACACTCACACACACATTACGGGGGCTAAAGTTACAACAGATGCAAAAATTACTCAATAAATAAATACATGAAAGAAATTAAGAAAGAAATGTGCAGGTTCATTTGAAAATGTAAAATATACACAAAAATAGAAAAATAAATAAAATGCATTCCTTTTTAAAAAAAACTTAGTTATTTGTACTAATTTATTTTCATGTGTTATTATTTCCGTATTTATTAATTTCTGTTTTATTTATTCTTCTATTTTTTTAAATGTATATCTTTTATTTATTGTGTAATTTATGTATTTATTATAATGCAGCTTTACTCCTTCTCTCACACACACACACACACACACACACACACACACACACACACACACACACACACACAAACAGTGTGTATGGGTTTAGCTCTCACATTGAACCCTCTTGAAGCCACGCCCCTCAACTCTGTGGCTGTTTTCATTGGTGGAATAGCTTGTGTCTGCTGAGCTCTTAACATGCTAACAGCGCTAATCACCTGGAAAGGCTACCACCCAGTTACCATAGTTACCACCACCAACAGGACTGTTGTGTAACGTTAGCCATAGAATGGGGAATGCTAACCACGTGCTAGTAGTCTTGTGTTAGCTTGTGAGTGGCTGTAGCTCAGGGGGACGAGTGATCGACCCGCAACCGCAAGGTAGCCGGCTCGATCCCCAGTCCCCCCACAGCTCACATGTCAAAGTGTCCCTGAGCAAGACACTGAACCCCCAGCTGCGCCCCACAGAGCAGCCCACCGCCCCCCAGCCGGGATGGGCCAAATGCAGAGAAGAATTTCCCCAAGGAGATTATTCTTCTTTCTTTCTTAAACAAGTATTGGTTCTGTTAGCCAGATGTTCGCTCTGTGTTAGCATTGTGCTAGGTGTGTGCTAACCATATAATGGCTTTGTTAGTCTGGTGTTGACCATGTGTTAGCTGTGTGCTAACATCTGAGTGTGTTGGCTAGCCTTGTGTTAACTGTGTGCTAACATCTAGGTTTGTTGGCTAGATGTTAGCCTTTCCCTAGCTGTGAGCTAACCAAATACTAGCTGTGTTTACCAGATGTTAGCTATATGTTAGCCTTGTGCAAAGTGTGTGCTAACCAATCACTGGCTTTGTTAGCCAGTTGTTGGCTACGGGTTAGCTGTGTGCTAACATCTAGGCGTGTTGGCTAGATGTTGGCTAGTCTTGTGTTAGCTGTGTGCTAACCATATATTTGCCAAGTTATGTTTGCTAGGTGGTAACCAGAGCTACTATTAGCCGTGTGCTAAGTGTACACCTGATGCTAGTCACATTTTAGGCTACACTAGCCCTGTGCCACATGCTAACTGTATGCTAGCACTCAGGGAGGGTTTCTTCAAGCGTTTGGTGCCGAGGGTTCTGATTGGCCAGTTTAAATAGTGAGTTCAGACCTTGGTGAGAGCAGGAAGATGTTGACATCGCTCCAAAATAAACACACACACACACACACACACACACACACACACACACACACACACACACACACACAATGGATTTACTGTCACAGGTTTCCTGTTGGATCAGGATTTTTTCGTGTTGTGTTTGTGGTCATGAGGTGAAGGTTTCGGGGTCTCGATGTGAGCGGCGACGCGTCTGAACCGTTTTTTTTTTTTTAAATCTATTTTACATCTTTTTAGGTTCAGTCGCCATGGAAACAAACAAACAAACAAATAAACAAACAGAGAAAACCGACAACAGTCAATCAAAAAACACACCGATCGATTAGCATAATAGATCACGGTCACTGGGGATGGGCGGGGGGAGTCGGGGGAGGGGCATGCTTGGCTTCTTCCTGGTAGCTGATTGGTTGGCTTGCCTGTCGAGGAGAACCAATCACAGACGGCGGAGAAGATGTTGTTTTCTGATTGGTTCCAGCCAATCAGCTGCGTCTCTCAGAACCACCGTTTTGGCTGCCTATTGGTCGAGGGAAGAAGAGGGGGGCGGGGCAAATCCGAGAGGAGGACTTGAGGTGGGAGGGGCTTAACTGGCCTCGTGTTTAACACACACACACACACACACACACACACACACACACACACACACACACACACACACACATACGTACACAGTGTGGCCAGTCCAACAGGTGTAAACAGTAGAAAAAGATTCTTATTGAACTGCTCAGTGTCATCATCATCATCATCATCATCATCATCATCATCATGGCACAGAACTTAAATCTTAACAGTGAACCCTCTGTCTAGTTTCATCAGGGATGCTCCGATCAATACCCGATAACTTGATTTCTGTCTTAAAATTGATATAATACATAATTATAATAAAAAAATAAAAAACATTAAACTGTGTTTTCCATCTTTCGGGCTGCGTATCCTTAAATTTGTCGATGCTAATACAAAATAAAAAAACCTTTACTGAATGTTTTTCAGTCTAAATCACCATGAGGTCCATTTAGTAGCTGTTGTGAAGCTTTTGATCAAGTCACATGATCTTCCTCTTGTCAATGTTTACATTTCCAGTTTACTTAAATATTGCTAACGGTGCTAGCCTGATAGCATCTATGCCTCCTTCTGAACCTGAACTAACTTTAAACCTAAAAATAATTCATATATATAATAATTAAATAATATAAACTCAGCCGTCTGCCCACAACGTGGAGAACACCAGCAAGACTTTGAATCAATGTTTAAGAACAGAACCGATCGGTGTCGGGTCGGAGCATCCCTCGTCTCCATGGGAACCCGTTTGTCCGTCAGCAGGTTCTGGGTTCTGGAGGCCCGTCAGTCTTTGTGCTGCTGTGGTCCCGGCCCAGTACAACCAGAAGCTTCTGATTCTAGTAAGACGGAGGGAGGTGGAACAGGAGTCCCGGTTCTGGACTCGTGGTCCTGGTTCTGGATCAGTACACACCAAGAACCCAAAGCTGGACCAGTGAGAGCGATGGCCGGGCTCCAGTGGGACCAGAACCCATGTGTCTTGGACCAGTAAGCCATGGTTCTGTCACCACTAACACCAGAGCCCACGTGTCTTAGACCAGTGAGACCACTAGCTGATGCTCTGGCTTTAGTGGGACCAGTGGTCATGATTCTGAGACCAGAACCCCCATGTCCTGAACCAGTAAGACCAGTGGTTGCGGCTCTGGCTTCAGTCGGACCAGTAGCCCAGGTTCTAAGATCGTAGAACCAGTAACCATTCATCTTAAACCAGTATACCCATCGGCCGTGGCTCCGGCTTCCATAGAATCAGCAGCCGTGGCCCTGGGCTCCAGAACCAGTACCCATTGACCAGTAGTTATAGTTCTGGTTCCAGTGCCACCAGTAGGACCAGAATGCAGCACTGGTTCCAGTGAAAGGGTGAGGCGCTGCTCCGGTCCGTCAGTGTGCTTTCAGGCTGCTTCAGCAGTTCAAAGGTCAAAGGTCAGAGTTCATCCACAGGGTGTGTGTAGCACCATGGTGGGGGGGAACCAGTTTGGACGGGTCTAAACCAGTTTGATTCAACTTAGTTTCACTGTTCTCCAGTCCAATCCGGTTGGAACCGGTTCAATCCAGTTTCCTTTAGCTATACGGATTTATTATTCACCTGACCCATCACAAGCCCCGCCCCCAGCCCGTCTCCCGGTCGGCTCCACTTGATGGGACCGCCGTCTTCCTCCTGGCCAATCGAGTACTCCGAAGGTCCCAGGTCGCTGCCGATTGGCTGAGGGGAGTGGCCGCTGTTGGCTACGCCGTCGTTGTGATTGGCCAGCGGCGAGGCGGAGGAGGAGGAGGAGGCGGGGTTTCGGCTGATGACGAGCTCCAGGTGGTTCGGGGACTCGGCGATCAGCGGAACCACGAGGCAGCAGTCGAAGTCCCGGGTTCTCACGTGGTTGATCTGGAAGAGACGGAACGGGTGAGGGTTCTGTTGCCGGGCGGCCCGGCGGCAGGCGGGACAGACCGGCGTGTTCCTACCTGCAGCATGCGGTCGTAGGTTCGCAGCCCGCCGCGCTCCGCCGGGCCGCCGGGCCGGATGTTGTTGACGTAAACGCCGCGGTCCAACATGCCGTCAGACACGCTGAAGCCGAAGTCCTCCAGGTCAGAGAACTTCTCCAGAGTCAGCTGAGAACCCAACGCAGAACCGTCAGGACCACAGGTTCTACTGGTTCTACTAAGAGGTTCTGCTGGTTCTACTGACAGGTTCTACTGAGAGGTTCTACTGAGAGGTTCTACTGGTTCTACTGACAGGTTCTACTGAGAGGTTCTACTGAGAGGTTCTACTGGTTCTACTAAGAGGTTCTACTGGTTCTACTGACAGGTTCTACTGAGAGGTTCTACTGAGAGGTTCTACTGGTTCTACTAAGAGGTTCTACTGCATTCTACTGGTTCTACTGACAGGTTCTACTGCGTTCTACTGACATGTTCTACTACTGACAGGTTCTACTGTGTTCTACTGAGATGTTCTACTGCGTTCTACTGACAGGTTCTACTAAGAGGTTCTACTAAGAGGTTCTACTGACATGTTCTACTGACAGGTTCTAGTGACATGTTCTATTGAGAGGTTCTACTGCGTTCTACTGACATGTTCTACTGCGTTCTACTGACAGGTTCTACTGAGAGGTTCTACTGACATGTTCTACTGACATGTTCTACTGACATGTTCTACTGCGTTCTACTGACAGGTTCTACTGAGAGGTTCTACTGACATGTTCTACTGACAGGTTCTACTGGTTCTACTGACAGGTTCTACTGTCTACTGAGAGGTTCTACTGACATGTTCTACTGACAGGTTCTACTGACATGTTCTACTGCGTTCTACTGACAGGAAGTGCATTCAGGTAGCGTCGCGCTGAGGGCTCATAGTCACCTTGTGGAGTTCCACAGGGTTCTGGTTCAGGATCTCGTTCACTTCCTGCCTCATCTTCCTCATGGCGAAGGCCCGGCGCTGCGGGTCAGAGGGCAAGGTGCTGGAGCGGCTGCTCACCTGAGGAACGGCAAGGTTCTGAGCGCGTGAGAGACGGAACGCAGGGGCAGCTAGCCGTCAGGGGTCAGAGGTCAGGGGTCAGAGGTCAGGGGTCAGAGGTCAGGGGGCAGAGGTCAGGGGTCAGAGGTCAGGGGTCAGGGGTCAGTCCGGGTTACCTGCGGTTTGGAGTTGCTGCGCTCCTGGAAGCTGGCCTGGCGCCCCAGGGTGCTGCGCAGAGGGGCGGGGTCATGGTTCAGGCTGAGGCTGGAGCCGGACATGATGGTTGCCTAGAGACCGCCGATCAAAGACAGCCAATCACAGACAGTCAAGAAAGTAACGCCGATCATCACAAACATGGAGGCTGCTGGGAGTCTGACCTCTGACCCCGCCTCCACGATCACACCAGACAGACCGGTTCTACTGACCGGTTCTACTGACCGGTTCTACTGACCGGTTCTGCTGACCGGTTCTACTGACATGTTCTACTGACATGTTCTACTGACCGGTTCTACTGACATGTTCTACTGACATGTTCTACTGACATGTTCTACTGACTATTGTTCTACTGACATGTTCTACTGACATGTTCTACTGACATGTTCTACTGACTATTGTTCTACTGACATGTTCTACTGACCGGTTCTACTGACATGTTCTACTGACATGTTCTACTGACTATTGTTCTACTGACATGTTCTACTGACCGGTTCTACTGACCGGTTCTGCTGACCGGTTCTACTGACATGTTCTACTGACTATTGTTCTACTGACATGTTCTACTGACCGGTTCTACTGACCGGTTCTGCTGACCGGTTCTACTGACATGTTCTACTGACCGGTTCTACTGACCGGTTCTACTGACCGATTCTACTGACATGTTCTACTGCATTCTACTGACATGTTCTACTGACCGGTTCTACTGACCGGTTCTACTGACATGTTCTACTGACATGTTCTACTGACTATTGTTCTACTGACATGTTCTAGACATGTTCTACTGACCGGTTCTACTGACCGGTTCTACTGACCGGTTCTACTGACATGTTCTACTGCATTCTACTGACATGTTCTACTGACCGGTTCTACTGACCGGTTCTACTGACATGTTCTACTGACTATTGTTCTACTGACATGTTCTACTGACATGTTCTACTGACCGGTTCTACTGACCGGTTCTACTGACCGGTTCTACTGACATGTTCTACTGACATGTTCTACTGACATGTTCTACTGCATTCTACTGACATGTTCTACTGACATGTTCTACTGACATGTTCTACTGACTATTGTTCTACTGACATGTTCTACTGATTATTGTTCTACTGACATGTTCTACTGACCGGTTCTACTGACATGTTCTACTGACATGTTCTACTGACTATTGTTCTACTGACATGTTCTACTGATTATTGTTCTACTGACATGTTCTACTGACATGTTCTACTGACATGTTCTACTGACTATTGTTCTACTGACATGTTCTACTGACTATTGTTCTACTGACATGTTCTACTGACATGTTCTACTGACATGTTCTACTGACTATTGTTCTACTGACATGTTCTACTGACCGGTTCTACTGACATGTTCTACTGACATGGTCTACTGACTATTGTTCTACTGATTATTGTTCTACTGACATGTTCTACTGACTATTGTTCTACTGACTATTGTTCTACTGACATGTTCTACTGACATGTTCTACTGACTATTGTTCTACTGACATGTTCTACTGACCGGTTCTACTGACATGTTCTACTGACCGGTTCTACTGACATGTTCTACTGACATGTTCTACTGACTATTGTTCTATTGACATGTTCTACTGACATGTTCTACTGACATGTTCTACTGACATGTTCTACTGACTATTGTTCTACTGACATGTTCTACTGACATGTTCTACTGACCGGTTCTACTGACATGTTCTACTGACCGGTTCTACTGACATGTTCTACTGACATGTTCTACTGATTATTGTTCTACTGACATGTTCTACTGACTATTGTTCTACTGACATGTTCTACTGACTATTGTTCTACTGACATGTTCTACTGACATGTTCTACTGACATGTTCTACTGACTATTGTTCTACTGACATGTTCTACTGACCGGTTCTACTGACATGTTCTACTGACATGGTCTACTGACTATTGTTCTACTGATTATTGTTCTACTGACATGTTCTACTGACTATTGTTCTACTGACTATTGTTCTACTGACATGTTCTACTGACATGTTCTACTGACTATTGTTCTACTGACATGTTCTACTGACCGGTTCTACTGACATGTTCTACTGACCGGTTCTACTGACATGTTCTACTGACATGTTCTACTGACTATTGTTCTATTGACATGTTCTACTGACATGTTCTACTGACATGTTCTACTGACATGTTCTACTGACTATTGTTCTACTGACATGTTCTACTGACATGTTCTACTGACCGGTTCTACTGACATGTTCTACTGACCGGTTCTACTGACATGTTCTACTGACATGTTCTACTGATTATTGTTCTACTGACATGTTCTACTGACATGTTCTACTGACATGTTCTACTGACTATTGTTCTACTGACATGTTCTACTGACTATTGTTCTACTGACATGTTCTACTGACATGTTCTACTGACATGTTCTACTGACTATTGTTCTACTGACATGTTCTACTGACCGGTTCTACTGACATGTTCTACTGACATGGTCTACTGACTATTGTTCTACTGATTATTGTTCTACTGACATGTTCTACTGACTATTGTTCTACTGACTATTGTTCTACTGACATGTTCTACTGACATGTTCTACTGACTATTGTTCTACTGACATGTTCTACTGACCGGTTCTACTGACATGTTCTACTGACCGGTTCTACTGACATGTTCTACTGACATGTTCTACTGACTATTGTTCTATTGACATGTTCTACTGACATGTTCTACTGACTATTGTTCTACTGACATGTTCTACTGACATGTTCTACTGACCGGTTCTACTGACATGTTCTACTGACCGGTTCTACTGACATGTTCTACTGACATGTTCTACTGACTATTGTTCTATTGACATGTTCTACTGACATGTTCTACTAACATGTTCTACTGACTATTGTTCTACTAACATGTTCTATTGACATGTTCTACTGACATGTTCTACTGACTGGTTCTACTGACGGGTTCTACTGCTGTTCTGCTATAACAGGACAGAGGTATTTTGTTTCAGATCTTATTTATATACGTTTGATAAACGTTCTCCGGTTCCTTCGCATCACTCAAGCTCCTCAGCCAATCACAATCAAGGACTCATCAGACGCATGCCTTCACAGATCTGCTTCATGGCAAAACAAACTACCCATCAGGCCTTGCAAAAGCTCTCCCAGCATGCCTTGCTCAAACTGCCATGCCCGGTGCAACAGGACTCTGCCACGTGATTGGTCAGAAGCCGGTGATGTCACTGAAATGTCACAATGACATCACCGTGGTCAGTGTAGCTTAAAGAGTCACATAAAAACATGGCTGAACGCTAACAGGAGGAGAGAGGAGGGAGGAGAGAGGAGAGGAAGATAGGAGGGAGGAGAGGAAGAGAGGAGAGGAAGAGAGGAGAGAGGAGGGAGGAGGGAGGAGAGAGGAGAGGAAGAGAGGAGGGAGGAGAGGAAGAGAGGAGAGAGGAGGGAGGAGAGAGGAGAGAGGAAGAGAGGAGAGGAAGAGAGGAAGAGAGGAGAGAGGAGGGAGGAGGGAGGAGAGGAAGAGAGGAGGGAGGAGAGGAAGAGAGGAGAGAGGAGGGAGGAGAGGAAGATAGGAGGGAGGAGAGGAAGAGAGGAGAGGAAGAGAGGAAGAGAGGAGAGAGGAGGGAGGAGGGAGGAGAGAGGAGAGGAAGAGAGGAGGGAGGAGAGGAAGATAGGAGGGAGGAGAGGAAGAGAGGAGAGGAAGAGAGGAAGAGAGGAGAGAGGAGAGAGGAGGGAGGAGGGAGGAAGAGAGGAGAGAGGAGAGAGGAGAGGAAGAGAGGAGAGAGGAGAGAGGAAGGAGGAGGGAGGAGAGAGGAGGGGAAGAGAGGAGAGAGGAGGGAGGAGGGAGGAGAGAGGAGGGAGGAGGGAGGAGAGAGGAGAGAGGAGGGAGGAGGGAGGAGGGAGGAGAGAGGAGAGAGGAGAGAGGAAGGAGGAGGGAGGAGAGAGGAGGGGAAGAGAGGAGAGAGGAGGGAGGAGGGAGGAGAGAGGAGGGAGGAGGGAGGAGAGAGGAGAGAGGAGGGAGGAGGGAGGAGAGAGGAGGGAGGAGAGGAAGAGAGGAGAGAGGAGGGAGGAGGGAGGAGGGAGGAGAGAGGAGGGAGGAGGGAGGAGAGAGGAGAGAGGAGAGAGGAAGGAGGAGGGAGGAGAGGAAGAGAGGAGGGAGGAGGGAGGAGAGAGGAGAGAGGAGAGAGGAGAGAGGAAGGAGGAGGGAGGAGAGGAAGAGAGGAAGAGAGGAGGGAGGAGGGAGGAGAGAGGAGAGAGGAGAGAGGAGAGAGGAGAGAGGAGGGAGGAGAGGAAGAGAGGAAGAGAGGAGGGAGGAGGGAGGAGAGAGGAGAGAGGAGAGAGGAAGGAGGAGGGAGGAGAGAGGAGGGGAAGAGAGGAGAGAGGAGGGAGGAGGGAGGAGAGAGGAGGGAGGAGGGAGGAGGGAGGAGAGAGGAGAGAGGAGAGAGGAGGGAGGAGGGAGGAGAGAGGAGGGAGGAGAGGAAGAGAGGAGAGAGGAGGGAGGAGGGAGGAGAGAGGAGGGAGGAGAGGAAGAGAGGAGAGAGGAGAGAGGAGGGAGGAGGGAGGAGAGAGGAGGGAGGAGGGAGGAGAGAGGAGAGAGGAGAGAGGAAGGAGGAGGGAGGAGAGGAAGAGAGGAAGAGAGGAGGGAGGAGGGAGGAGAGAGGAGAGAGGAGAGAGGAGAGAGGAAGGAGGAGGGAGGAGAGGAAGAGAGGAAGAGAGGAGGGAGGAGGGAGGAGAGAGGAGAGAGGAGAGAGGAGAGAGGAGGGAGGAGAGGAAGAGAGGAAGAGAGGAGGGAGGAGGGAGGAGAGAGGAGAGAGGAGAGAGGAAGGAGGAGGGAGGAGAGAGGAGGGGAAGAGAGGAGAGAGGAGGGAGGAGAGAGGAGGGAGGAGGGAGGAGGGAGGAGAGAGGAGAGAGGAGGGAGGAGGGAGGAGGGAGGAGAGAGGAGGGAGGAGAGGAAGAGAGGAGAGAGGAGGGAGGAGGGAGGATGAGAGAGGAGGGAGGAGAGGAGAGAGGAGAGAGGAGAGAGGAGGGAGGAGGGAGGAGAGAGGAGGGAGGAGAGAGGAGAGAGGAGGGAGGAGGGAGGAGAGAGGAGGGAGGAGAGGAAGAGAGGAGAGAGGAGAGAGGAGGGAGGAGGGAGGAGGGAGGAGAGAGGAGGGAGGAGAGGAAGAGAGGAGAGAGGAGGGAGGAGGGAGGAGAGAGGAGGGAGGAGAGGAAGAGAGGAGAGAGGAGAGAGGAGAGAGGAGAGAGGAGAGAGGAGGGAGGAGAGGAAGAGAGGAAGAGAGGAGGGAGGAGGGAGGAGAGAGGAGAGAGGAGAGAGGAAGGAGGAGGGAGGAGAGAGGAGGGGAAGAGAGGAGAGAGGAGGGAGGAGGGAGGAGCAGAGGAGGGAGGAGGGAGGAGGAGGAGAGAGGAGAGAGGAGAGAGGAGGGAGGAGAGAGGAAGAGAGGAGAGAGGAGGGAGGAGAGAGGAGGGAGGAGGGAGGAGAGAGGAGGGGAAGAGAGGAGAGAGGAGGGAGGAGGGAGGAGAGAGGAGGGAGGAGGGAGGAAGGGATGAGGAGGAAGAGAGGAGAGAGGAGGGAGGAGAGAGGAGGGAGGAGGGAGGAGAGAGAGAAGACAGGAGGAGAGTTAGTAGCTGAGAGGAAGGAGGAGGATACCAGAGTGAGGAGGTGCGCTTCATTTCCGGCCTCCTGGAAGAGAAGGAGTCATTTCTCTTTTCAGCTCAATAACTCAGTACTACTACTAGTACTACTACTACTGCTACTAGTACTACTGCTACTAGTAGTACTACTACTACTAGTACTACTACTACTAGTAGTACTACTGCTACTACTACTACGACTTCCTCAGTACTCCTCTCCTCCTACTAGAATACTACTACTTCCTTCAGTACTCCTCTCCTACTAGAATACTACTACTTGCTCAGTACTCCTCTCCTACTAGAATACTACTACTACTTCCTTCAGTACTCCTCTCCTACTAGAATACTACTACTTGCTCAGTACTCCTCTCCTACTAGAATACTACTACTTGCTCAGTACTCCTCTCCTACTAGAATACTACTACTTGCTCAGTACTCCTCTCCTACTAGAATACTACTACTTGCTCAGTACTCCTCTCCTACTAGAATACTACTACTTGCTCAGTACTCCTCTCCTACTAGAATACTACTACTTCCTTCAGTACTCCTCTCCTACTAGAATACTACTACTTGCTCAGTACTCCTCTCCTACTAGAATACTACTACTTGCTCAGTACTCCTCTCCTACTAGAATACTACTACTTGCTCAGTACTCCTCACCTACTAGAATACTACTACTTGCTCAGTACTCCTCTCCTACTAGAATACTACTACTTCCTTCAGTACTCCTCTCCTACTAGAATACTACTACTTGCTCAGTACTCCTCACCTACTAGAATACTACTACTTGCTCAGTACTCCTCTCCTACTAGAATACTACTACTTGCTCAGTACTCCTCTCCTACTAGAATACTACTACTACTTCCTTCAGTACTCCTCTCCTACTAGAATACTACTACTTGCTCAGTACTCCTCTCCTACTAGAATACTACTACTTGCTCAGTACTCCTCTCCTACTAGAATACTACTACTTGCTCAGTACTCCTCTCCTACTAGAATACTACTACTTGCTCAGTACTCCTCTCCTACTAGAATACTACTACTTGCTCAGTACTCCTCTCCTACTAGAATACTACTACTTGCTCAGTACTCCTCTCCTACTAGAATACTACTACTTGCTCAGTACTCCTCTCCTACTAGAATACTACTACTTGCTCAGTACTCCTCACCTCCAGCTCTCGGAGGATGCCGCTCTGGCCGCAGGTCTCCAGATCCTCCAGAGCTTGAGACCAGAAGTTCTCCTCCTGGTCCGGTTCTGTCCCATCGTGTCCCACAGTGAACCTGGGGTCAAAGGTCAAAGGTCAGCCAATCAGAGAGAAGAACATCCTGATGGACACACACACACACACACACACACACACACACACACACACAGGAGGCTGGAGGAGGTCATGCTGGTGAGACTCATGAGGGACAACATCTGCAGCGCCGACATACACATCCAGCAGGTGTATGTGTCATAGAGGCAGGGGTCAAAGGTCACCAGGTGAGGGTTTCTGCTGGAGGGAGTGACAGAGGACTGTGTGGGGGTCAAAGGTCACCAGGTGAGGGTTTCTGCTGGAGGGAGTGACAGAGGACTGTGTGGGGGTCAAAGGTCAAAGGTCACCAGGTGAGGGTTTCTGCTGGAGGGAGTGACAGAGGACTGTGTGGGGGTCAAAGGTCACCAGGTGAGGGTTTCTGCTGGTGGGAGTGACAGAGGACTGTGTGGGGTCAAAGGTCAAAGGTCAGTGTGGTACCTGCTGTCAGTAATTAGACCGCTGGGCAGAATACAGCCTCTGCAGACAGAGACACACTGCTGTTACTGCTGTTAGCTCGCGGCTAGCAACTCCCACTGG
>JBAMJR010000109.1:640000-645000 GCA_038501785.1 Myoxocephalus aenaeus
GTTCCATACTATAATATTACATTATACTACATTACATGTTCCATACTATAATATTACATTATACTACATTACATGTTCCATACTATAATATTACATTATACTACATTACATGTTCCATACTATAATATTACATTATACTACATTACATGTTCCATACTATAATATTACATTATACTACGTTACATGTTCCATACTATAATATTACATTATACTACGTTACATGTTCCATACTATAATATTACATTATACTACGTTACATGTTCCATACTATAATATTACATTATACTACATTACATGTTCCATACTATAATATTACATTATACTACGTTACATGTTCCATACTATAATATTACATTATACTACATTACATGTTCCATACTATAATATTACATTATACTACGTTACATGTTCCATACTATAATATTACATTATACTACATTACATGTTCCATACTATAATATTACATTATACTACGTTACATGTTCCATACTATAATATTACATTATACTACGTTACATGTTCCATACTATAATATTACATTATACTACGTTACATGTTCCATACTATAATATTACATTATACTACGTTACATGTTCCATACTATAATATTACATTATACTACGTTACATGTTCCATACTATAATATTACATTATACTACGTTACATGTTCCATACTATAATATTACATTATACTACATTACATGTTCCATACTATAATATCACATTATACTACATTACATGTTCCATACTATAATATGACATTATATTGAATACAGACTATCTACTCACAGCTGATGGTGATGCCCAGCTCCACTCCGGGTTTCTTCGGCAGCTTCACGTGAAACGTTCCTGAGCTGGGAATGACCGACTCTGAGACACGGAGAGGGGCGGAGTCAGACCGGGTCACGTGACCACGAGACAGACGGCAGAACCGGCAGAACCGGCAGAACCGAAACAAAAGACGAGCACCGGACTAAATGAATAAACACGGAACACGTCTGAGAAGCGGCAGGTCGAAGTAAACACTTAGTTTATATCATGTATATAAATATATATATATACACAGAAATACTCATCTCAATATAGAAAACAAACAACAACAACAACAACAACATGTTGTTTGGCTTGAAGGAACCAGAGTGACTCAGTACATTTACTGTGTAACCAGAAATCAGCTGCGATGTTTTTCCATCAATGAACACGACACCAGATATATATTTACATATTTATATGTTTACATATTTATATATTTATATATCTACACAGCGGATCTGGATCCCGTTGTTAGCGTCATGATATCTGCTGGTTGTATTCTGTGGGAGGACGTCTGTCTGACAGATGACAGCCAGACACCACAGAAGAAGAAGCTGTCAATCAAGCCGCCGCCGGACGGCTCAGACGCTTTCAAACCACGACAACATCCGGAGGCGTAAATACATCAATAAATAAATAAATAAATAAATAAGGAAATAAGGAAATTAATAAATAAGGAAATAAATAAGGAAATAAATATCGGTGGCAAGTGGAGGGCGTTAATAATATTCAGGCAGGAAATTAGAAATTTACAAGAATAAAGTCGCAAATTTACAGGAATTCTTCTGAATATATCGAAATAAATAAACAACCAACAACAACCAATATATACTTTTTTTTTACTAAACATTTTTGGGGGTTTTAATCTCAGAGAATAATAAGGTTTTGATACACTTCAATCTTGATTTTTATTTTTTCATTATTTTTTCATTTTACTTTTGAGGAAACTTTGCGCGTGTTTCTTTAAGAATACTCGGAAATAAACTCTGTGTGTGTGTGTGTGTGTGTGTGTGTGTGTGTGTGTGTGTGTGTGTGTGTGTGTGTGTGTAGTTACCGGCTACGTCAAACTCGATCTCCAGCGTGAGCTGAGCCGTGATGGACGAGTCTCTCAGCAGCTGATTGGTTTCCTCCAGAGTCGAGTCTTCAGTAGGAACTCCATTGATGGAAAGAATCCTGTCACCGATCTGCAGGATACCACACCTACACACACACACACACACACACACACACACACACACACACACACACACACACACACACACACACACACACACAATACTACTTTAGCAAAAACAAACAAATATAGAATATAAAACTAACTCAACCGTAATTAAAATAATAAAATATAATATTTATTTAGAATATATAAATTTAATCTCAGGCATAACATCTCTGTCCCGGGGACAAATACTGTGTATACACATTATCTTTTGTTTCTGTGCATTGTAAAGCCCATAATAGTACTACAGTATTGTGTACCTCTCTGCCGGGCTGTCGGGGTCGATGTAGTCAGTAGTATTACAGTAGTATTATCAGTAGTATTACAGTAGTATTATCAGTAGTATTACAGTAGTATGTACCTCTCTGCCGGGCTGTCGGGGTCGATGTAGTCAGCAGTATTACAGTAGTATTACAGCAGTATTACAGTAGTATTATCAGTAGTATTACAGTATTGTGTACCTCTCTGCCGGGCTGTCGGGGTCGATGTAGTCAGCAGTATTACAGTAGTATTACAGCAGTATTACAGTAGTATTATCAGTAGTATTACAGTATTGTGTACCTCTCTGCCGGGCTGTCGGGGTCGATGTAGTCAGTAGTATTACAGTAGTATTACAGTAGTATTATCAGTAGTATTACAGTATTGTGTACCTCTCTGCCGGGCTGTCGGGGTCGATGTAGTCAGTAGTATTATAGTAGTATTACAGTAGTATTACAGTAGTATTACAGTAGTATTATCAGTAGTATTACAGTATTGTGTACCTCTCTGCCGGGCTGTCGGGGTCGATGTAGTCAGTAGTATTACAGTAGTATTACAGTAGTATTACAGTAGTATTACAGTAGTATTACAGTAGTATTACAGTATTGTGTACCTCTCTGCCGGGCTGTCGGGGTCGATGTAGTCAGTAGTATTATCAGTAGTATTACAGTAGTATTATCAGTAGTATTACAGTATTGTGTACCTCTTTGCCGGGCTGTCGGGGTCGATGTAGTCAGTAGTATTACAGTAGTATTACTGTAGTAGTATGTACCTCTCTGCCGGGCTGTCGGGGTCGATGTAGTCAGCAGTATTACAGTAGTATTACAGCAGTATTACAGTAGTATTATCAGTAGTATTACAGTATTGTGTACCTCTCTGCCGGGCTGTCGGGGTCGATGTAGTCAGTAGTATTACAGTAGTATTACAGTAGTATTATCAGTAGTATTACAGTATTGTGTACCTCTCTGCCGGGCTGTCGGGGTCGATGTAGTCAGTAGTATTATAGTAGTATTACAGTAGTATTACAGTAGTATTACAGTAGTATTATCAGTAGTATTACAGTATTGTGTACCTCTCTGCCGGGCTGTCGGGGTCGATGTAGTCAGTAGTATTATAGTAGTATTACAGTAGTATTACAGTAGTATTACAGTAGTATTACAGTAGTATTACAGTAGTATTACAGTATTGTGTACCTCTCTGCCGGGCTGTCGGGGTCGATGTAGTCAGTAGTATTATCAGTAGTATTACAGTAGTATTATCAGTAGTATTACAGTAGTGTGTACCTCTCTGCCGGGCTGTCGGGGTCGATGTAGTCAGTAGTATTACAGTAGTATTACAGTAGTATTATCAGTAGTATTACAGTAGTAGTGTGTACCTCTCTGCCGGGCTGTCGGGGTCGATGTAGTCAGTAGTATTACAGTA
Organism: Myoxocephalus aenaeus; assembly: GCA_038501785.1. Classification (NCBI taxonomy): domain Eukaryota; kingdom Metazoa; phylum Chordata; class Actinopteri; order Perciformes; family Cottidae; genus Myoxocephalus; species Myoxocephalus aenaeus. The sequence continues at coordinate 643,713 of JBAMJR010000109.1, forward strand.
GTATTACAGTAGTATTACAGTAGTATTACAGTAGTATTACAGTAGTAGTGTGTACCTCTCTGCCGGGCTGTCGGGGTCGATGTAGTCAGTAGTATTACAGTAGTATTACAGTAGTATTACAGTAGTGTGTACCTCTCTGCCGGGCTGTCGGGGTCGATGTAGTCAGTAGTAATACAGTAGTATTACAGTAGTATTAACAGTAGTATTAACAGTAGTAGTATGTACCTCTCTGCCGGGCTGTCGGGGTCGATGTAGTCAGTAGTATTACAGTAGTATTACAGTAGTATTAACAGTAGTATTAACAGTAGTAGTATGTACCTCTCTGCCGGGCTGTCGGGGTCGATGTAGTCAGTAGTATTACAGTAGTATTACAGTAGTATTAACAGTAGTATTAACAGTAGTAGTATGTACCTCTCTGCCGGGCTGTCGGGGTCGATGTAGTCAGTAGTATTACAGTAGTATTACAGTAGTATTACAGTAGTATTACAGTATTGTGTACCTCTCTGCCGGGCTGTCGGGGTCGATGTAGTCAGTAGTATTACAGTAGTATTACAGTAGTATTACAGTAGTATTACAGTAGTATTACAGTAGTATTACAGTAGTATTACAGTAGTATGTACCTCTCTGCCGGGCTGTCGGGGTCGATGTAGTCAGTAGTATTACAGTAGTATTACAGTAGTATTACAGTAGTATTACAGTAGTATTACAGTAGTATTACAGTAGTATTACAGTAGTGTGTACCTCTCTGCCGGGCTGTCGGGGTCGATGTAGTCAGTAGTATTACAGTAGTATTACAGTAGTATTACAGTAGTATTACAGTATTGTGTACCTCTCTGCCGGGCTGTCGGGGTCGATGTAGTCAGTAGTATTACAGTAGTATTACAGTAGTATTACAGTAGTATTACAGTAGTATTACAGTAGTATTACAGTATTGTGTACCTCTCTGCCGGGCTGTCGGGGTCGATGTAGTCAGTAGTATTACAGTAGTATTACAGTAGTATTACAGTAGTATTACAGTAGTATTGTGTACCTCTCTGCCGGGCTGTCGGGGTCGATGTAGTCAGTAGTATTACAGTAGTATTACAGTAGTATTACAGTAGTATTGTGTACCTCTCTGCCGGGCTGTCAGGGTCGATGTAGTCAGTAGTATTACAGTAGTATTACAGTAGTATTACAGCAGTATTACAGTAGTATTACAGTAGTATTAACAGTAGTATTATGTACCTCTCTGCCGGGCTGTCGGGGTCGATGTAGTCAGTAGTATTACAGTAGTATTACAGTAGTATTA
>JBAMJR010000109.1:650000-660000 GCA_038501785.1 Myoxocephalus aenaeus
GTCTGTTCTCTGTGTATTTATACCCTGCTGTGGTGCATTCAGGGCCTGTCTAGTCTGTTCTCTGTGTATTTATACTGTGCTGTGGTGCATTCAGGGCCTGTCTAGTCTGTTCTCTGTGTATTTATACCGTGCTGTGGTGCATTCAGGGCCTGTCTAGTCTGTTCTCTGTGTATTTATACCGTGCTGTGGTGCGTTCAGGGCCTGTCTAGTCTGTTCTCTGTGTATTTATACCGTGCTGTGGTGCATTCAGGGCCTGTCTAGTCTGTTCTCTGTGTATTTATACCGTGCTGTGGTGCATTCAGGGCCTGTCTAGTCTGTTCTCTGTGTATTTATACCCTGCTGTGGTGCATTCAGGGCCTGTCTAGTCTGTTCTCTGTGTATTTATACCGTGCTGTGGTGCGTTCAGGGTCTGTCTAGTCTGTTCTCTGTGTATTTATACCGTGCTGTGGTGCGTTCAGGGCCTGTCTAGTCTGTTCTCTGTGTATTTATACCGTGCTGTGGTGCATTCAGGGCCTGTCTAGTCTGTTCTCTGTGTATTTATACCGTGCTGTGGTGCGTTCAGGGCCTGTCTAGTCTGTTCTCTGTGTATTTATACCGTGCTGTGGTGCATTCAGGGCCTGTCTAGTCTGTTCTCTGTGTATTTATACCGTGCTGTGGTGCGTTCAGGGCCTGTCTAGTCTGTTCTCTGTGTATTTATACCGTGCTGTGGTGCATTCAGGGCCTGTCTAGTCTGTTCTCTGTGTATTTATACCGTGCTGTGGTGCATTCAGGGTCTGTCTAGTCTGTTCTCTGTGTATTTATACCGTGCTGTGGTGCATTCAGGGCCTGTCTAGTCTGTTCTCTGTGTATTTATACCGTGCTGTGGTGCATTCAGGGCCTGTCTAGTCTGTTCTCTGTGTATTTATACCGTGCTGTGGTGCATTCAGGGCCTGTCTAGTCTGTTCTCTGTGTATTTATACCCTGCTGTGGTGCGTTCAGGGCCTGTCTAGTCTGTTCTCTGTGTATTTATACCGTGCTGTGGTGCATTCAGGGCCTGTCTAGTCTGTTCTCTGTGTATTTATACCGTGCTGTGGTGCATTCAGGGCCTGTCTAGTCTGTTCTCTGTGTATTTATACCGTGCTGTGGTGCATTCAGGGCCTGTCTAGTCTGTTCTTTGTGTATTTATACCGTGCTGTGGTGCGTTCAGGGCCGGTCGGGCCTGGTGTTGAGGCAGGATCTCCATGCGGACGGTCTGACAGGAGGCAGAGAGCAGCTGAGTGGCTTCAGCCAGAGAACAAAACTCCATCGACTTCCCGTCAACAGACAGGATGTGATCTCCTGCATGAAGAGCGCCACATCTACGCTCAAAGGAGAAGAAGAAGAAGAAATTAGTTTATGTGGTTTCTTAACGTCACCAGTCGTTGGTTCGGGGTCAGAGGTCAGAGGTCGGGTCACCTGTCTGCTATGCTGGCTGGTTTGACCTTGTCGATGACGATGACCTGCTTGCTGCAGAACATGGAGGTGGACAGAGCCACGCCCAGACTGGAGCCCGTCGCCTTGGCAACCTCTACCAGCAGTGGCCCCGACGCCGTGGCGACCGAATCTGATGCAAGGAAGAAAGTTAGTTTTGACTTTTTCCGCTTCAAAGTTTGTTTGGGGGTGGAGTCATGTAGCTGGAGGTGGAGTCATGTGACTGGAGGTGGAGTCATGTGACTGGAGGTGGAGTCATGTAGCTGGAGGTGGAGTCATGTGACTGGAGGTGGAGTCATGTAGCTGGAGGTGGAGTCATGTGACTGGAGGTGGAGTCATGTGACTGCAGGTGGAGTCATGTAGCTGGAGGTGGAGTCATGTAGCTGCAGGTGGAGTCATGTGACTGGAGGTGGAGTCATGTGACTGCAGATGGAGTCATGTAGCTGGAGGTGGAGTCATGTAGCTGCAGGTGGAGTCATGTGACTGGAGGTGGAGTCATGTGACTGGAGGTGGAGTCATGTAGCTGCAGGTGGAGTCATGTGACTGCAGGTGGAGTCATGTGACTGGAGGTGGAGTCATGTGACAGCAGGTGGAGTCATGTGACTGCAGGTGGAGTCATGTGACAGCAGGTGGAGTCATGTGACTGGAGGTGGAGTCATGTGACTGCAGGTGGAGTCATGTGACTGCAGGTGGAGTCATGTAGCTGGAGGTGGAGTCATGTGACAGCAGGTGGAGTCATGTGACTGCAGGTGGAGTCATGTGACAGCAGGTGGAGTCATGTGACTGGAGGTGGAGTCATGTGACAGCAGGTGGAGTCATGTGACTGGAGGTGGAGTCATGTGACTGCAGGTGGAGTCATGTGACTGCAGGTGGAGTCATGTGACAGCAGATGGAGTCATGTGACTGGAGGTGGAGTCATGTGACAGCAGGTGGAGTCATGTGACTGGAGGTGGAGTCATGTGACAGCAGGTGGAGTCATGTGACTGGAGGTGGAGTCATGTGACTGCAGGTGGAGTCATGTGACTGCAGGTGGAGTCATGTGACAGCAGATGGAGTCATGTGACAGCAGGTGGAGTCATGTGACAGCAGGTGGAGTCATGTGACTGCAGGTGGAGTCATGTGACAGCAGGTGGAGTCATGTGACTGGAGGTGGAGTCATGTGACAGCAGGTGGAGTCATGTGACTGGAGGTGGAGTCATGTGACTGCAGGTGGAGTCATGTGACTGCAGGTGGAGTCATGTGACAGCAGGTGGAGTCATGTGACTGGAGGTGGAGTCATGTAGCTGCAGATGGAGTCATGTGACAGCAGGTGGAGTCATGTAGCTGCAGGTGGAGTCATGTGACAGCAGGTGGAGTCATGTGACTGGAGGTGGAGTCATGTGACTGCAGGTGGAGTCATGTGACTGCAGGTGGAGTCATGTGACTGCAGGTGGAGTCATGTAGCTGCAGGTGGAGTCATGTGACTGCAGATGGAGTCATGTGACAGCAGGTGGAGTCATGTGACTGCAGGTGGAGTCATGTGACTGCAGATGGAGTCATGTGACTGCAGGTGGAGTCATGTGACTGGAGGTGGAGTCATGTGACAGCAGGTGGAGTCATGTGACTGCAGGTGGAGTCATGTGACAGCAGGTGGAGTCATGTGACTGCAGGTGGAGTCATGTGACTGCAGGTGGAGTCATGTAGCTGCAGGTGGAGTCATGTAGCTGCAGGTGGAGTCATGTGACTGCAGGTGGAGTCATGTAGCTGCAGGTGGAGTCATGTGACTGCAGGTGGAGTCATGTGACTGGAGGTGGAGTCATGTAGCTGCAGGTGGAGTCATGTAGCTGCAGGTGGAGTCATGTAGCTGCAGGTGGAGTCATGTGACAGCAGGTGGAGTCATGTAGCTGCAGGTGGAGTCATGTGACAGCAGGTGGAGTCATGTAGCTGCAGATGGAGTCATGTGACAGCAGGTGGAGTCATGTGACTGCAGGTGGAACTGACCCATCACGGAGACGTCGTACTCCAGCAGCAGCGTGGCTTCCTGTCCGCACTGCTTCAGGATGCTCATGGCCTCCGACAGCGTGCTGCCATGGAGACGGATCCCGTCGATGCTGAGCAGCCGGTCGCCCGGCTTCACGGTTCCTTCTCTGGAGAGAGAGAGAGAGAGAGAGAGAGAGAGAGGACGGGGTCTTAGACTCTACAGAAGCTCCTGAGGGTTAGAGGTCAAAGGTCAGAGGTCACTCACCTGTCAGCCGGACCACCAGACCTGATGGTTGTTATGACGATCGGGCGTGACTTGTTCCTGTCTTCATGGGCCCCACCTGCAAACACACAGCCGTGTATGAATCATCACACACACACACACACACACACACACACACACACACACACACACACACACTCACCTCTGATGACGAAGCCGAAGCTGTTCCCGTCTTTGTGAAGCGTGACCTCTACGTTCTTAAAAATGACCCCTGACCCCTGCACCGCTGCAACACAACAACACCAGCATGACCTCTGACCTCTCAGTACACCAAGTACTCAGCGGTGGGAAAGTATTCACATCTTCTACCTCCCAGTCCTAGTACCTCTAGGAGTACTGGTCCCAGTACCTCTAGGAGTACTGGTCCCAGGACCTCTAGGAGTACTGGTCCCAGTACCTCTAGGAGTACTGGTCCCAGTACCTGTAGTACTCTCTGCAGTACTTACAGACCGGCGGCAGCTCGTACTCGACCTCCAGGACGACTCGCTCCCCGACGTTCTTCAGCAGACTGATGATCTCGTCGTGTCTGAACTTCGACAGGTTGATGCCGTTGACGGCTCGGATGTAGTCGCCCACGTTCAGCTGGTCGCTCCTGCAAGCCATATAATATGAATTATATATATATATATATATATATATATATATATATATATAAATTATACAGCAGATCATTTTTGTCATCGTTTATGTCACGCTTTCATTCTTCAGCTGACGTTTATCATATCTTTACTAATCAAAACTAATCAAAAGTCTTAAAAGTTAGTGTGGAGCCTCTGAGGCTGCACATCCCATAATGATCATTTCAACAACATACAGAAGCAGGTATGTGGGATTGAACATGTATGAATGAGACACCTGGCGGCGATGCCTCCCTGTCGCAGGTTTGAGACCCGGGGCTTCCCGTCTTTGTCGATGCCGCCGGAGACCGTCAGGCCGAGCGTCGTGCCCTCCTTCTTCATGAGCTCCACCACGGAGCAGCCCCGGAACTCGTCTACACACACACACACACACACACACACAGATTACATTTATAAAATGGAATTATTTCCTGAATTTACTGAATTTTAAAAATTACTAAATTAAATACTCGTAAAAGTTCATTTATCGCTAAATATTGACGATTTCCCTCTAATTCAAACTACTTTATTTCCACGATGTAACTTTCTTTTTGTAAATTAGTGACTTTGAACCCTTTGAAATTATGAATATAGTTAAAAAAATACTTTTCCTCAGAAATGTCGATCCTAAATACCTGTATCCTGAATACCTCAATCATAAATACCTCGATCATAAATACCTCGATCCTAAATACTTCGATCATAAATACTTCGATTCTAAATACTTCGATTCTAAATACGTCGATCATAAATATCTCAATCATAAATACCTCGATCCTGAATACCTCCATCCTAAATACTTCGATTCTAAATACCTCGATCCTGAATACCTCCATCCTAAATACTTCGATTCTAAATACCTCCATCCTAAATACCTCGATCCTAAATACCTCAATCCTAAATACCTCGATCCTAAATACCTCGATCCTAAATACCTCAATCATAAATACCTCCATCCTAAATACTTCGATTCTAAATACCTCGATCCTGAATACCTCCATCCTAAATACTTCGATTCTAAATACCTCGATCATAAATACCTCGATCCTAAATACCTCGATCATAAATACCTCGATCATAAATACCTCAATCCTAAATACCTCAATCATAAATACCTCAATCCTAAATACCTCGATCCTAAATACCTCAATCCTAAATACCTCGATCATAAATACCTCAATCCTAAATACCTCGATCCTGAATACCTCGATCCTGAGTGAAACCACAACAGAGAACAGTGAATATTTCTCCCAAAATATAGATTCCACTTTCACGTCTCTGTCTCTCTTCATGTTTTTCTCCCCACAGAGGAATGAAATAATAATCTGGAAAGAGAAGTGAAGTCATCCTCTCTTCTGTCGTCCATCTATATTTCATCAGACGTCTGAAATATTGAACAGCAGAGAGAAGGAGGGAGAGCTGGTACCATGACTTCATTGAAATGGTTTTAATATTAATCAGGCGGCAGCCAGACAGGACCTAGAGCTCTGCCGGTGACCATCATCGTCTTCCTCGTCTTCTTCCTCCAAAGAGGATTCACATCAACGTCAGCTCTGACTCACAAGAAGAACCTCGTAATCTTCTATTCTGATCACACGCTGGAGGAACTTCTGAAAGTGAAACTTCACAAAGGAAGCTGAACTACAACAACACTTCTCCCAGAGAGCTTCTTCTGAAGAGGGAGTGTGTCTGCAGCCACAAGGGCCTAGGATCCACTTCTACTACGAGGGCCTAGGATCCACTTCTACTACGAGGGCCTAGGATCCACTTCTACTACGAGGACCTAGGATCCACTTCTACTACGAGGGCCTAGGATCCACTTCTACTACGAGGACCTAGGATCCACTTCTACTACGAGGGCCTAGGATCCACTTCTACTACGAGGGCCTAGGATCCACTTCTACTACGAGGACCTAGGATCCACTTCTACTACGAGGGCCTAGGATCCACTTCTACTACGAGGGCCTAGGATCCACTTCTACTACGAGGGCCTAGGATCCACTTCTACTACAAGGACCTAGGATCCACTTCTACTACGAGGGCCTAGGATCCACTTCTACTACAAGGGCCTAGGATCCACTTCTACTACAAGGGCCTAGGATCCACTTCTACTACGAGGGCCTAGGATCCACTTCTACTACAAGGGCCTAGGATCCACTTCTACTACGAGGACCTAGGATCCACTTCTACTACAAGGGCCTAGGATCCACTTCTACTACAAGGACCTAGGATCCACTTCTACTACGAGGGCCTAGGATCCACTTCTACTACGAGGGCCTAGGATCCACTTCTACTACGAGGGCCTAGGATCCACTTCTACTACGAGGACCTAGGATCCACTTCTACTACGAGGGCCTAGGATCCACTTCTACTACGAGGGCCTAGGATCCACTTCTACTACGAGGACCTAGGATCCACTTCTACTACGAGGGCCTAGGATCCACTTCTACTACGAGGGCCTAGGATCCACTTCTACTACGAGGGCCTAGGATCCACTTCTACTACAAGGACCTAGGATCCACTTCTACTACGAGGGCCTAGGATCCACTTCTACTACAAGGGCCTAGGATCCACTTCTACTACAAGGGCCTAGGATCCACTTCTACTACGAGGGCCTAGGATCCACTTCTACTACAAGGGCCTAGGATCCACTTCTACTACGAGGACCTAGGATCCACTTCTACTACAAGGACCTAGGATCCACTTCTACTACGAGGGCCTAGGATCCACTTCTACTACGAGGGCCTAGGATCCACTTCTACTACGAGGGCCTAGGATCCACTTCTACTACGAGGACCTAGGATCCACTTCTACTACGAGGGCCTAGGATCCACTTCTACTACGAGGGCCTAGGATCCACTTCTACTACGAGGGCCTAGGATCCACTTCTACTACAAGGACCTAGGATCCACTTCTACTACGAGGGCCTAGGATCCACTTCTACTACGAGGGCCTAGGATCCACTTCTACTACGAGGGCCTAGGATCCACTTCTACTACGAGGACCTAGGATCCACTTCTACTACGAGGGCCTAGGATCCACTTCTACTACGAGGGCCTAGGATCCACTTCTACTACGAGGACCTAGGATCCACTTCTACTACGAGGGCCTAGGATCCACTTCTACTACGAGGGCCTAGGATCCACTTCTACTACAAGGACCTAGGATCCACTTCTACTACGAGGGCCTAGGATCCACTTCTACTACGAGGACCTAGGATCCACTTCTACTACGAGGGCCTAGGATCCACTTCTACTACGAGGGCCTAGGATCCACTTCTACTACAAGGACCTAGGATCCACTTAGCTAGTGATTCTTGTACGAATCACTAGCTAGCACAGAGCTAGAAGGATTCACTTCTAGCTCTGTGCTCAGAGCTGCTGGTGGAACCGCGCGGTGCAGAACCAACAGGAACATGAGGAACATGAACAACATGAACATGAACATGAGGAACATGAACATGAACATGAGGAACAGGAACATGAACATGAGGAACATGAACATGAGGAACATGAACATGAGGAACATGAACATGAGGAACATGAACAACATGAACATGAACATGAGGAACATGAACATGAGGAACATGAGGAACATGAACATGAACATGAGGAACAGGAACATGAACATGAGGAACATGAACATGAGGAACATGAACAACATGAACATGAACATGAGGAACATGAACATGAGGAACATGAGGAACATGAACATGAACATGAGGAACAGGAACATGAACAACAGGAACATGAGGAACATGAACATGAGGAACATGAACAACAGGAACATGAACATGAGGAACATGAACATGAACATGAACAACAGGAACATGAACATGAGGAACATGAACATGAACATGAACAACAGGAACATGAACATGAGGAACATGAACATGAACATGAGGAACAGGAACATGAACATGAACAACAGGAACATGAACAACAGGAACATGAACATGAACATGAACAACAGGAACATGAACATGAACATGAACAACAGGAACATGAACATGAGGAACATGAACATGAACATGAGGAACAGGAACATGAACATGAGGAACAGGAACATGAACAACAGGAACATGAACAACAGGAACATGAACAGGAACATGAACATGAACAACAGGAACATGAACATGAACATGAACAACAGGAACATGAACAACAGGAACATGAACAACAGGAACATGAACAGGAACAACAGGAACATGAACATGAACATGAACAACAGGAACATGAACAACAGGAACATGAACAACAGGAACATGAACAGGAACAACAGGAACATGAACATGAACATGAACAACAGGAACATGAACATGAACATGAACAACAGGAACATGAACATGAACAACAGGAACATGAACATGAACAACAGGAACATGAACATGAACATGAACAACAGGAACATGAACAACAGGAACATGAACAACAGGAACATGAACAGGAACAACAGGAACATGAACATGAACATGAACAACAGGAACATGAACAACAGGAACATGAACAACAGGAACATGAACAGGAACAACAGGAACATGAACATGAACATGAACAACAGGAACATGAACATGAACATGAACAACAGGAACATGAACATGAACAACAGGAACATGAACATGTACAACAGGAACATGAACATGAACATGAACATGAACAACAGGAACATGAACATGAACATGAACAACAGGAACATGAACATGAACAGGAACAACAGGAACATGAACATGAACATGAGGAACATGAACATGAACAACAGGAACATGTACATGAACAACAGGAACAGGAACAACAGGAACATGAACAGGAACATGAACATGAACAACAGGAACATGAACATGTACATGAACATGAACATGAACAACAGGAACAAACAGAACGGACCCCAGAGATCAGAACAGAGGGTTACCTGGAATGCTCTGCCTCCTGATGGCCAGCGCTCCATCTGGAGGTCTCGACCCGGCGGAGTGTTTTCCGTACGGCCCCTCATCTGAAACACAAACCAAAACACATTATTCTGACTGCCCAGTTCCTTTAACTGGTTCTGAAGCTCAACCACCTCCTGCTAATGGTTCTAAACCAGTCTGAATCTTATTTAAAATAAATGGATTTAGTCGAAGCTGCTGCTGAGAGCTCTGTGAAGTCACGAATAAAGAAACCAGTCACACAGAGGGATGACCTCATCAGTACAGCGACCAATCCCTGTGGAGAACACAGTGGTGCATCTGAGTCTGGACCAATCACAGCAGTCCGCTGGGAGTAGCTCAATTTTGACTGAATGGAGCTTGAATGCATCATAATGTAACTCAACATAACCTCTGTCAGCGTTAGCTCCGTTATATTAGCAGGCTGCTAACAGCTAACTGCTAACAAGCTAACAGCTAACATGTTTGTTTCTGCTGTAAAGTTGGTCATGTTGAACATAGACGTCTATGGTGGTCGACTGGCTTTTGGCGCCTCGAGTGGCCGCTTGATGAACTGCAATTGATCCGTTATTTCTGACGTTCATCACCCGGTTAAATCTGTGTGTGTGTGTGTGTGTGTGTGTGTGTGTGTGTGTGTGTGAGACATGAGACCGTTTCATTTTCGGTGGAACGCACAAAACGGCGATATTTCTTTTATCCTGGTGTGTAAAAACCTTCGGAGGCGACATCAGAAGAGCTGTGAAGAAACGTTTATACAGGAGGACGAGG
>JBAMJR010000109.1:667500-690000 GCA_038501785.1 Myoxocephalus aenaeus
GCTAACGATGCTCGATGCCGCCTGAGAGAGAACCAACCAGGTAAGTAGGCCAAGTGTGTGTGTGTGTGTGTGTGTGTGTGTGTGTGTGTGTGTGTGTGTGTGTGTGTGTGTGTGTGTGTGTCTCCGGGTTAGCCACTCAACCAACCTTAAAATGCCTTCATATAGAATCACACGCTGTGCTAAGCACACACACACACACACACACACTCGCTCGCTGGTAGCTGCAAGAAATGTCTCTTGGCAGCTCTGCCACACACACACACACACACACACACACACACACACACACACACACACACACACACACACACACACACACACCCAAGTGTATTGCCGTTCAGAAGCGTCTGAGACTACGAGGCCTGCATTCTCTCTCCTGACCACCAGGGGGTGACTCCTCTGGTTGTATAGAAGTCTATGCTTCATGTGTTAAAGCTGCATTCTCTCTCCTGACCACCAGGGGGTGACTCCTCTGGTTGTATAGAAGTCTATGCTTCATGTGTTAAAGCTGCATTCTCTCTCCTGACCACCAGGGGGCGACTCCTCTGGTTGTATAGAAGTCTATGCTTCATGTGTTAAAGCTGCATTCTCTCTCCTGACCACCAGGGGGCGACTCCTCTGGTTGTATAGAAGTCTATGCTTCATGTGTTAAAGCTGCATTCTCTCTCCTGACCACCAGGGGGCGACTCCTCTGGTTGTATAGAAGTCTATGCTTCATGTGTTAAAGCTGCATTCTCTCTCCTGACCACCAGGGGGAGACTCCTCTGGTTGTATAGAAGTCTATGCTTCATGTGTTAAAGCTGCATTCTCTCTCCTGACCACCAGGGGGAGACTCCTCTGGTTGTATAGAAGTCTATGCTTCATGTGTTAAAGCTGCATTCTCTCTCCTGACCACCAGGGGGTGACTCCTCTGGTTGTATAGAAGTCTATGCTTCATGTGTTAAAGCTGCATTCTCTCTCCTGACCACCAGGGGGTGACTCCTCTGGTTGTATAGAAGTCTATGCTTCATGTGTTAAAGCTGCATTCGCTCTCCTGACCACCAGGGGGTGACTCCTCTGGTTGTATAGAAGTCTATATAAATGACTCTACTTCTCTCTTGATGTATTCCCTCAGTAAACATTGTAAACATGAGTTTATGTCTCAATCTCTAGTTTCAAGTCTTCTTCAATACAGCATGATGTTCATTTAGTAAATTATGGTCATTTAGAGTCAGACAGACCATAAAGCAGGGGACGCTTTAGGGGCGGGGCTACAAGGTGATTGACAGGTCGACACCAGAGACATACAGGTCTCTACGTCACTCCTCAGTCCAAATATGGTCACTTCCTGTTCACTGGTTGCAATAAAACAAAAATGGCGACGACTATAAATGGTTTTAATTAAAGTCTCTGACGGAGCACTATGACCTATACTAATAAATACTTCTTTTTTTTTATCCTTCTTGTGTGTAAATAAAGTCGATGTACTTGTACTTTCAGCTGAATACATTTACTGGAATGTACACAAAGAACTTGTTCACACAGTTTAAAAAACACAAACTTGTCGGCATGAAACTTTTATTGTTGCTGCCGTGAATCCTGCCGACTGTGACCCCGATCAATACTCAATACTCAATACTTCAATACCCAATACTCAATACTTAATACTCAATACTCAATACCCAATACTCAATACTTCAGATATAATTTCAGCGCTTTGTGATGGACGATCTGTCAATCAACCAACCGATTGATTGACCAACACAATGAAATGTATTGATCACCAAGAACAACAAGTCAAACATGCAGCTGTGTGTGTGTGTGTGTGTGTGTGTGTGTGTGTGTGTGTGTGTGTGTGTGTGTGTGTGTGTGTGTGTGTGTGTGTGTGTGTGTGTGTGTGTGTGTGTGTGTGTGTGTGTGTGTCCACATTGTCCACATTCCTTTCCACAGTCAACACTTCCTCCTTTGTTATTACCCACAAACCACCTGGCCGTCACCTGGATACCTGAGTGAGTGTGTGTGTGTAACCGAGCAGCCGACCTTCATCTATAATACAAGACACACACACACACACACACACACACACACACGCTCAGACTCACTCAGCAGGTGTGTGTTGTACTTGCTGGTGTAGTAGTAAACGTCTTCGTATCCTTCCTGGTAGTCGTCGTCCGCCCGGTACCTCCTCCCTCGCCTCCTCCTGCCCAGCAGGCGCAGCAGAGCCAGGAGCCGCTCCATCAGAACCAGCACCAGCAGCACCAGCAGCACCAGCAGCACCAGCAGCACCAGTACCGGGTCTGAACTGGGCCGACCCGGGCCAGGCTAGGCTAAGAGCTCACAGCGAGCCAACAGAGCTAACGGAAAGCGATATTCCAGAGAGAGAGATCAGGTTTCCTCCTCGCTTCTCCACACACACACCTCTGTATGTCACACACACACACACCTCTGTATGTCACACACACACGTGCATGCACACGCACGTTAGCTTGCGTGCAGCACACACACACACACTCTCTCACTCACTCTCTCGCTCTTTGTATTCTCTCTCTGCAGCCGCCTCGCCTCTTCTGCTCTGCTTCTTTCGGCTGTTGGTGCATCTCGCCGGGCTCGGCCAATCACAGGGCTCGCAGCACTCACACACTCACACACACACTCTCACACACACACACTCACACACACACTCTCACACGCCACTCCTCCATCTCAGCGCTCCATTGTGTGGATGTGTGTGTGCACACTGTAAATGTGACTTGAAGAGTCAGCGAGGAGACGAGGCGAGCGTCCTCCCTTCATCCTTCCTTCCTTTGTCACAATGCTTCCTTTCCTTCCTTCCTTCCTTCCTTCTTTCCCTCCTTCCTCTCTCTATCCACATTTACCGTGTTTCCTTTCCTATCTTCCTCTCCTCCTCCTCGTCACTCACACACACTTCATTCCAGGGAGGGGGAGGGGAGCTGTGTGTGTGTGTGTGTGTGTGTGTGTGTGTGTGTGTGTGTGTGTGTGTGCGTGTGTGTGTGTGTGTGTGTGTGTGTGCGTGTGTGTGTGTGTGTGTGTGTGTGCGTGTGTGTGTGTGTGTGTGTGTGTGTGTGTGTGTGTGTGTGAATTCCTGAGAGTGGTCTATAACTGAACAGTGAGAGGGAGGAGGAAAAGAGGAGATGAGAGGAAGGAAAAGAGGAGAGGAAGCAAGGTGAGGAGGAGGAAGAGGAGAGGAAGGAAAAGAGAGAGGAGAGGGAAACTAGGAAAGGACGACGAAAGGAATCAAGGAGAAGACAAAGAGAGGAGGATGAAAGGAGAAAAACAAGGTGGCAAGGAGAGGAGGGAGAGGAAGAGCAGTGGGAATCAAACAAGGACAGAAGAGTGAAAGGAGTGGGAACTATAGGGAAGGAGGGATAGGAGGCGAAACCAAGATGGCGGCGGCCAAATGGCCGAACTCAAGGCTTCAAAACGACGTCACTGTTCCTTTAATTATTATGTGAATGAAAGTTTAACTCAGAGGACAGAAGAGGTCCTTCTTTAGCTTAGTGAAGGAGACGACTAAGCGTCCTCACTAGGACACTAGTCCTTTAGCTTAGTGGAGGAGACGACTAAGCGTCCTCACTAGGACACTAGTCCTTTAGCTTAGTGAAGGAGACGACTAAGCGTCCTCACTAGGACACTAGTCCTTTAGCTTAGTGGAGGAGACGACTAAGCGTCCTCACTAGGACACTAGTCCTTTAGCTTAGTGGAGGAGACGACTAAGCGTCCTCACTAGGACACTAGTCCTTTAGCTTAGTGAAGGAGACGACTAAGCGTCCTCACTAGGACACTAGTCCTTTAGCTTAGTGAAGGAGACGACTAAGCGTCCTCACTAGGACACTAGTCCTTTAGCTTAGTGGAGGAGACGACTAAGCGTCCTCACTAGGACACTAGTCCTTTAGCTTAGTGGAGGAGACGACTAAGCGTCCTCACTAGGACACTAGTCCTTTAGCTTAGTGGAGGAGACGACTAAGCGTCCTCACTAGGACACTAGTCCTTTAGCTTAGTGGAGGAGACGACTAAGCGTCCTCACTAGGACACTAGTCCTTTAGCTTAGTGGAGGAGACGACTAAGCGTCCTCACTAGGACACTAGTCCTTTAGCTTAGTGGAGGAGACGACTAAGCGTCCTCACTAGGACACTAGTCCTTTAGCTTAGTGGAGGAGACGACTAAGCGTCCTCACTAGGACACTAGTCCTTTAGCTTAGTGGAGGAAACGACTAAGCGTCCTCACTAGGACACTAGTCCTTTAGCTTAGTGGAGGAAACGACTAAGCGTCCTCACTAGGACACTAGTCCTTTAGCTTAGTGGAGGAAACGACTAAGCGTCCTCACTAGGACACTAGTCCTTTAGCTTAGTGAAGGAGACGACTAAGCGTCCTCACTAGGACACTAGTCCTTTAGCTTAGTGAAGGAGACGACTAAGCGTCCTCACTAGGACACTAGTCCTTTAGCTCAGTGGAGGAGACGACTAAGCGTCCTCACTAGGACACTAGTCCTTTAGCTTAGTGGAGGAGACGACTAAGCGTCCTCACTAGGACACTAGTCCTTTAGCTTAGTGGATGAGACGACTAAGCGTCCTCACTAGGACACTAGTCCTTTAGCTTAGTGGAGGCGACGACTAAGCGTCCTCACTAGGACACTAGTCCTTTAGCTTAGTGAAGGAGACGACTAAGCGTCCTCACTAGGACACTAGTCCTTTAGCTTAGTGGAGGAGACGACTAAGCGTCCTCACTAGGACACTAGTCCTTTAGCTTAGTGGAGGCGACGACTAAGCGTCCTCACTAGGACACTAGTCCTTTAGCTTAGTGGAGGAGACGACTAAGCGTCCTCACTAGGACACTAGTCCTTTAGCTTAGTGGAGGAGACGACTAAGCGTCCTCACTAGGACACTAGTCCTTTAGCTTAGTGGAGGAGACGACTAAGCGTCCTCACTAGGACACTAGTCCTTTAGCTTAGTGGAGGAGACGACTAAGCGTCCTCACTAGGACACTAGTCCTTTAGCTTAGTGAAGGAGACGACTAAGCGTCCTCACTAGGACACTAGTCCTTTAGCTTAGTGGAGGAGACGACTAAGCGTCCTCACTAGGACACTAGTCCTTTAGCTTAGTGGAGGAGACGACTAAGCGTCCTCACTAGGACACTAGTCCTTTAGCTTAGTGGAGGAGACGACTAAGCGTCCTCACTAGGACACTAGTCCTTTAGCTTAGTGAAGGAGACGACTAAGCGTCCTCACTAGGACACTAGTCCTTTAGCTTAGTGGAGGAGACGACTAAGCGTCCTCACTAGGACACTAGTCCTTTAGCTTAGTGGAGGAGACGACTAAGCGTCCTCACTAGGACACTAGTCCTTTAGCTTAGTGGAGGAGACGACTAAGCGTCCTCACTAGGACACTAGTCCTTTAGCTTAGTGGAGGAGACGACTAAGCGTCCTCACTAGGACACTAGTCCTTTAGCTTAGTGGAGGAGACGACTAAGCGTCCTCACTAGGACACTAGTCCTTTAGCTTAGTGGAGGAGACGACTAAGCGTCCTCACTAGGACACTAGTCCTTTAGCTTAGTGGAGGAGACGACTAAGCGTCCTCACTAGGACACTAGTCCTTTAGCTTAGTGAAGGAGACGACTAAGCGTCCTCACTAGGACACTAGTCCTTTAGCTTAGTGGAGGAGACGACTAAGCGTCCTCACTAGGACACTAGTCCTTTAGCTCAGTGGAGGAGACGACTAAGCGTCCTCACTAGGACACTAGTCCTTTAGCTTAGTGGAGGAGACGACTAAGCGTCCTCACTAGGACACTAGTCCTTTAGCTTAGTGGAGGAGACGACTAAGCGTCCTCACTAGGACACTAGTCCTTTAGCTTAGTGGAGGAGACGACTAAGCGTCCTCACTAGGACACTAGTCCTTTAGCTTAGTGGAGGAGACGACTAAGCGTCCTCACTAGGACACTAGTCCTTTAGCTTAGTGGAGGAGACGACTAAGCGTCCTCACTAGGACACTAGTCCTTTAGCTTAGTGGAGGAGACGACTAAGCGTCCTCACTAGGACACTAGTCCTTTAGCTTAGTGGAGGAAACGACTAAGCGTCCTCACTAGGACACTAGTCCTTTAGCTTAGTGAAGGAGACGACTAAGCGTCCTCACTAGGACACTAGTCCTTTAGCTTAGTGGAGGAAACGACTAAGCGTCCTCACTAGGACACTAGTCCTTTAGCTTAGTGGAGGAGACGACTAAGCGTCCTCACTAGGACACTAGTCCTTTAGCTTAGTGAAGGAGACGACTAAGCGTCCTCACTAGGACACTAGTCCTTTAGCTTAGTGGAGGAGACGACTAAGCGTCCTCACTAGGACACTAGTCCTTTAGCTCAGTGGAGGAGACGACTAAGCGTCCTCACTAGGACACTAGTCCTTTAGCTCAGTGGAGGAGACGACTAAGCGTCCTCACTAGGACACTAGTCCTTTAGCTCAGTGGAGGAGACGACTAAGCGTCCTCACTAGGACACTAGTCCTTTAGCTTAGTGGAGGAGACGACTAAGCGTCCTCACTAGGACACTAGTCCTTTAGCTTAGTGGAGGAGACGACTAAGCGTCCTCACTAGGACACTAGTCCTTTAGCTTAGTGGAGGAGACGACTAAGCGTCCTCACTAGGACACTAGTCCTTTAGCTTAGTGGAGGAGACGACTAAGCGTCCTCACTAGGACACTAGTCCTTTAGCTTAGTGGAGGAGACGACTAAGCGTCCTCACTAGGACACTAGTCCTTTAGCTTAGTGGAGGAGACGACTAAGCGTCCTCACTAGGACACTAGTCCTTTAGCTTAGTGGAGGAGACGACTAAGCGTCCTCACTAGGACACTAGTCCTTTAGCTTAGTGGAGGAGACGACTAAGCGTCCTCACTAGGACACTAGTCCTTTAGCTTAGTGAAGGAGACGACTAAGCGTCCTCACTAGGACACTAGTCCTTTAGCTTAGTGGAGGAGACGACTAAGCGTCCTCACTAGGACACTAGTCCTTTAGCTTAGTGTAGGAGACGACTAAGCGTCCTCACTAGGACACTAGTCCTTTAGCTTAGTGGAGGAGACGACTAAGCGTCCTCACTAGGACACTAGTCCTTTAGCTTAGTGAAGGAGACGACTAAGCGTCCTCACTAGGACAGTAGTCCTTTAGCTTAGTGAAGGAGACGACTAAGCGTCCTCACTAGGACACTAGTCCTTTAGCTTAGTGGAGGAGACGACTAAGCGTCCTCCATCCCTCCATCTCTCCATCCCTCCATCCCTCCATCTCTCCCTCCATCCCTCCATCTCTCCATCTCTCCATCTCTCCATCCCTCCATCTCTCCCTCCATCCCTCCATCTCTCCATCCCTCCATCTCTCCATCTCTCCATCTCTCTCTCCATCCCTCCATCCCTCCATCCCTCCATCCCTCTCTCCATCTCTCCATCCCTCCATCCCTCCATCCTTGTGCCTCAGAGGGTTAATAATCCGCCTGCCCGTTTAAAGTGGACGATCTACGCTTCCTCGCCTCCTTGCCTCCTTCCCTAAGCCGTGCAGGCCGCTCAGAGAGGATCCCCCACGGAGCCGCTGGCCGAGGACCAGAGGAGGTTCTGAGGGAACCGGCTGAGCGGAACCAGAGAACCGGGTGGCCGAGGGTTCCGTCCCCAAAGAGACTCAGAGAGCAGAGAGGCTGGTCACATGACCTCGTCTGTTTGGTTCACGTCTGTTCCTTCATGAAGAGAACGCTGGAACGTCATTACACAGAGAACTAAAGTCAAAATATATATATATTATAAATAGATGTAGTCGCTTTAAAATCAACATTTCTGCTAATCCATCAAGCGTTCACTTTCATGTGTAAAGTATTCAAACTGTGAGATTATTTACACTCATACATTCATGTAAAAGCAGCGTGTGTGTGTGTGTGTGTGTGCGTGTGTGTGTGTGTGTGTGTGTGTGTGTGTGCGTGTGTGTGTGTGTGTGTGTGTGTGTGCGTGTGTGTGTGCGTGCGGCGCATTTTTTTCGTCAGCATTTTTCTGTCAGTCGGGCAGTGAGGCATCATGGGATACGAGAGCTGACAAGGGTCAGAGGTCAACACACACACACACACACACACACACAACTGTCACTGTGCACCCTGTGGACCAGCTGTCAATCACTATGTCAGTTTCCGAGGTCAAAGGTCAGAGGGTGTGTGTGTTTCCTGTCTGTTCATGGACACGCTTCACCTGTCCTCAGATGTGTGTGTGTGTGTGTGTGTGTGTGTGTGTGTGTGTGTGTGTGTGTGTGTGTGTGTGTGTGTGTGTGTGTGTGTGTGTGTGTGTGTGTGCGGCCGTCTTGTTTGAGCCGATTGAATACATTAAGAAATAAATAGTTTTCATGAATCAGTAACAACGGATTTGCATTTAGACAAAGATTGTCTGTGATGTCATTTATATTCTTTATAATAATAACAACAACAACATCAACAACAACAACGTGTGGAAGGACTTTAAGCTTATTGTTTCACTTACATTTACACTTTAATAAAATCATGCACAACAAACGCAGCATAGATCAGTTCAAAAGTTTAAAAAAGATCAAAATGTTCTTAACGCTTCACGTTTGGCTCGGGGAGCCAATCAGACCAAGCGAGGGGCGGGGCTTAACTACTTCAGTGACTTCCTGTTTTGATAGTTTCATAAATAAAATGATTATGAAGAAGCTCATGTTGAAACGATCAGCCTCCAACTCGTTTGGTTTCAGAGACGAAACAATAGAACCGGATCCTGACAGTATTTATATCTGTGGTTTTGCATAATTACTTTTGTTCTGAAAATAAACGCGTCCAGAGTGATTTGGGGCTCAGAGGAGACTCTCTACCTTAAATACATCTGAGAGAATCTCACTGCATCACTCGCGCTGACGTTAGCTTAGCATCGCCGCTCCGTTAGCTCAGGACGCGCGAGGGAGGCGTTAGGCTCCGCCTCCCTCACCTGCGAGACGACCCCGAGGGCGGCAAAGCCCCACGAGGCTTCACACTGACAGTCAGGCAGAAAGAGAGAGTGTGTGTGTGTGTGTGTGTGTGTGTGTGTGTGTGTGTGTGTGTGTGTGTGTGTGTGTGTGTGTGTGTGTGTGTGTGTGTGCGTGTGTGTGTGTGTGCTGCTTCTAAAAATGACAAGCGTAAGCTCATTTGCATATCGCTCTCAGGGCTCTGCAGCTCTGTAACGTGATTGGACGCCTCTTCGGCGTGAGTGTGTGTGTTTGAGTGTGTGTGTACAATCTGATTCTCCACACACACACACACACACACACACACACACACACACACACACTCTCTTTATCCTCTCCCTCCCTCTGCTGGCCGCTCAGAGAACTGCAGCCTTCAAAGACGTTCACAACTCTGAAGAGAAAGACTACAAAGAGGCTTCAGAGGTCCAACGATTACCCATGATTCAATGGGGCAGACTGACAGACAGACAGACAGACAGACAGACAGACAGACAGAGATTGATGAAGCCTGAGGGAGAGCGAGACAGACAGAGAGACCTAGAAACAAACTGAACAAAAGAGAGAGAGAGAAGTGAATCTATGGTCTTTAATGGACTGCTGAGTGACTGACCTTGATTCCTAATGGACACACACACACACACACACACACACACACACACACACACACAATTGAACCTGAACACAACCCCGAGAGACAGAGATAGAGATAGAGAAAGAGAAAGAGAGACAGAGAGAGAGAACACAGAGACCATGGAGAACACGGAGAACACGGAGAACATGGAGAACACGGAGAACAGAGAGAACATGGAGAACACAAAGAACACGGAGAACACAAAGAACACGGAGAACACAAAGAACACGGAGAACACAAAGAACACGGAGAACACAAAGAACACGGAGAACACAAAGAACACGGAGAACACGGAGAACATGGAGAACACGGAGAACATGGAGAACATGGAGAACATGGAGAACACAGAGAACACGGAGAGGACGAGGTGGAGGAAACTAACGGGGTCTTAATCCTAATCCCAGGCCTCGCTCACAAGGATTAAAATAAACTGGCTGCTCTTTGTCTGCTGCAGCTCAGACGCTCAGAGACACACACACACACACACACACACACACACACACACCCTCTGCAAACATGAAACTGAGAGAATATTCCTCAAACCGAAGCTTTTAATCCCTTCTTCCTCGTCAAAACCGACCGCCTACATTACCCACAATGCAACTCGAGCTGGTTAGCTCGCCTGAGGTCTCGCTCTGAAGCCACGCCTCCAGACCCGAGTCCTCTTGACATCACTCGAGGACGTTCACCCGACTTCACACAGCGTTAAAAACAAACGCAACAGACACACACACACACACACACACACACACAACACAGACACACACACGCACACACACACACACAACACAGACACACACACGCACACACTGATGTGTGAGTCCACCTTTGATCCTCACAGTCGTACACATCGGAAGACGAAAACTTACTCAACCTCACAGAGGAAAGAGTTATCACACACACACACACACACAGATACACACACACACACACACACACACACACACTTCTTGGGGACAATAACGGATCAAAACTGATCACAGAAACTTGTGGAACTACTTTCTTCTCCTCAGCAGGTTTTAAACCAACGGCTGGACCGTTAAGACACGTGTGTGTGTGTGTGTGTGTGTGTGTGTGTGTGTATGTGTGTGTGTGTGTGTGTGTGTGTGTGTGTGTGTGTGTGTGTGTGTGTGTGTGGCGTGCTGATAAGTGTGTAAGTGTTTTGTGGTAGTGTGTCCATGCTGGGTTTATCCAAGTAGAAAATGAGTGTATGTGAGCGATGCCAGCAGCTTGGCGGTCCACCTGGACGCTGCCCAAGGCCGTGTGTGTGTGTGTGTGTGTGTGTGTGTGTGTGTGTGTGTGTGTGTGTGTGTGTGTGTGTGTGTGTAAAGGACAGTAATCCTGAGTCTGTTTCCTGTTGAAAGATTGGAGGTAAATTGTTTCTTGAGTTTTAGTCACTGAATTAAATTCATCAACAGAAAGAAGAACTGTGAACTTGTGAAGTAAACACGTAAACATGTGTTTACTTGTAAATATGTAAACATGTGTTTACATGTAAACATGTGTTTACTTGTAAACACGTAAACATGTGTTTACATGTAAATATGTAAACATGTGTTTACATGTAAACATGTGTTTACATGTAAACACATGTTTACATGTAAACACATGTTTACATGTAAACATGTGTTTACATATTTACAAGTAAACACATGTTTACATGTAAACACATGTTTACATGTAAACATGTGTTTACATGTAAACATGTGTTTACTTGTAAACACGTAAACATGTGTTTACATGTAAATATGTAAACATGTGTTTACATGTAAACATGTGTTTACATGTAAACACATGTTTACATGTAAACATGTGTTTACATGTAAACATGTGTTTACATGTAAACACATGTTTACATGTAAACATGTGTTTACATGTAAACATGTGTTTACTTGTAAATATGTAAACACATGTTTACATGTAAACATGTGTTTACATATTTACAAGTAAACACATGTTTACATGTAAACACATGTTTACATGTAAACATGTGTTTACATATTTACAAGTAAACACATGTTTACATGTAAACACATGTTTACATGTAAACATGTGTTTACATGTAAACATGTGTTTACATGTAAACATGTGTTTACATGTAAACACATGTTTACATGTAAACACATGTTTACATGTAAACATGTGTTTACATATTTACAAGTAAACACATGTTTACATGTAAACACATGTTTACATGTAAACATGTGTTTACATGTAAACATGTGTTTACTTGTAAATATGTAAACATGTGTTTACATGTAAACACGTGTTTACTCTCTCAGGAGGAACGTTGACGTGTCAATGAAAGCAAAATGCGACAAAATGTGATGGAAACATAATTAGTGAATAAACGATGACATCATCAGATCAGAGCTCCAGGGTCCCTTCAGAAAACCTTCTGCTGCTGCAGCTCTGGTTCTGGTTCTGGTTCTGGTTCTGCCGGGTCCCTGTCCCTCCAGCGTATGTATATATGTATATATATATATATATATATATATATATATTTATATATATATATATATATATATATATATATATATATATACATATATATATATATAAACACACACAGTCAGCAGTTTGTTTCACAGAGTCATGGTGAGAGTCTCTGGGTAAAATGTGTCAGAGACGATAGAGATAATACATTAAGCTGCACACACACACACACACACACACACACACACACACACACACACACACCACTCTCTCTCTCTCTCTCTCTCTCACACACACACACACACACACACACACACACACACATACGCTTCAGTAATCCTGAGGACAAAGATGAGCAGAGTTCTGACATCAGCACCTCTTAAAGGACAGTGTGTGTGTGTGTGTGTGTGTGTGTGTGTGTGTGTGTGTGTGTGTGTGTGTGTGTGTGTGACGCTGTGTGTTACCCCGTGTCTTAAGAGAGTGTGTCTCAGTGTGTGTGTGTTTGAGCCATTTTCTCTGCTTCCAAGTCAAAAAGCTTAAAACGGTGGGATGACATCATGCTGACACACACACACACACACACACACACACACACACACACACACACACTGAGACACACACACACACACACACACACACACACACACACACACACACACACACACACACACACACACTGAGACACACACACACACACACACACTATTGCTGTTTTCACTGCATTTCTCACATTAAATGTGACTTTACACTCAGGTGCCACTTTATTAGGTACAGTGTGAAGGTTTATTAATAAAATAAAATATATTAATTAGTGATCGATATATTTCATCAAAGAAGAAAGAATCATTCACAATAAAAATTATTTCTGTGTTTTCTTCCTCCACACAATCTTCGTAAAACTTGTTTTATTGAAGATTAAATAATAATCAATAATGTGGTTATGAACTAATCTTCCTATAAGTTCTTTACACTAAAGGTCTCCACTTGTTTAGTTATTAAAAGCTGTTGTGTTTCCTGTGGAGGGGACCAGCTGTACCTAATAAAGTGGACACACGTGATGCAATACTCTGTTAACTCAAAGTACAACGTGGTCAAAGTAAAAGTACTCAAATGCAACATGTAAACAACGTTATGAACTCGTAGTGTTTGAGATATTAATTGTATATTCTGTATATTTTAATATATCACGTTTCCTTCTGAAGTCTGAAAACGATTCAATGCAAACGCCGATAGTTATAGACGCTTACCTCATAATGTATTAGTTGTTTAATATTTTAAACAACGTAATTAAAAGCACTATATTGGCATTAAAATGTAAAGTAGTATATCATTAAAAAATAATAATAATAATAATAATAATAATAATAATAATAACGTAACAATACTTGAGTAAATGTACTTTCCTTTACTTTTGTTTTGGGAGATCATGAAGCAAAGCAGTAAATATGATATTTGACCACACGAATATATATATATATATACACCGTGTCTCTTTTATCTATTATTTACTGACATCTATTTTTACTCCGTCTCTGCTCGTCTGCTGCGTTTCCTCCTTGAACAGCTGCTTTCATGTTTTACTGCATTTAACATTTTAACACTTTATCATTTTAACATTTTCACATTTTAACACTTTATCATTTTATCATTTTAACATTTTATCATGTTGTTATTTTAACCGCTCAGCTGAGGATTATATGATATCTCTCCATGAGAGACGGGTTTACTACCAGCACTACATCATCATATGTTTATTACATGTTTATTAATGTTTATTAATGTTTATTACATGTTTATTAATGTTTATTAATGTTTATGGACCCACTGGTTAGCCGGACCTTGATGGGAAAGCATTTCATCCCACTGACGGAGAAAATAATCATCATTAACAATTATTTATGTTTTTAAATCAACTGAAAAAAAGATGATTATTTGCAGGTTTCAGCTTCTAAAGGGTGATAAATCTTTGAGTTTAATATATTATTTAATATATTAAACTCAAAACATATATATATATATATATATATATATATATATATATTTGTTGAAGGCATCAGCTCACTGACGTATCAAACCGTTTATTACTTCCAGTTCATCAATAACCATCACAGAGTAAATAAAGGTTCTAAATGATCATTATTGTATCTATCACATCGGTAAATGTTAAAAAAGAATTTCACACCCCAACGAGAAGTGTTTTGTTTTTTTATATTCAGGTTAATACCAATAAAATCAGCAAATATTCACATTTAGGGCACTGGAATTCTACTTGAACGTCATCGATGGACAACAGTCGTTTATGAGCTGAAACCTTTTGGATGGAAACAGCTTGTTTATTGCACTGGAGTTTTAATAAAGTATGCAAAAAAAAAACTAGAACGTCAAATTATTATTTTTATTATCTTTAAATCTGCTGATTATTTTGTTGTTTGGGTGTAAAATGTCAGAAAATAGTGATAAATAAGCATAAAACTTTCCTAAAATGTCTTGTTTTGACTGACTTATAGAATATATATATATATATATATATATATATATATATATATATATATATATATATATATATATATATATATATATATATATTCAATATACAAAACAGAGAAAAGCATATTTGAGTCATTCCTGATGAAAAGCAGTATTATCTGTTAATAAACTAATTAACCAACGAATCGTTTCAGTTATCTGAACAAAGTTAAAAGATTTCATGAATCTGAAACACAGGAAGTGAATTTATCTTCAAAAAACATCTTATTCATGAGATTTAATCATCAAAGCCGAAGACACACTACCTGGGTTTACCTATAGTACAAGAAGAAGTACTCAGATCTTTTACTGATGTACAAGTATCATTATTGTTAGTAAACATACGGCATTTAAATTAAGGCAAAAATAATTAGCTTTAAAATATACTTAAAGTGACCTTTAAGGAGTTAATGAAGGTATCACTTTAATGTTGCAGCCAATAAGTACATGGGTAATTTAATCTATAAGAATACATCATAATAAATGATTATTTTAATATATTTTGTTTTCATTAAACAGAATCAGTTCAAAAAATATAAAATTAATTCAAACATATATATATAAATAATTTGTATTTAATAAATGTGCTGATATTTCTCCATAGTTTACACCAAAAACACTAAAGTACAAGACCACAAAACGTTACAATACACATTAAAAACCACTACACCTTGCGGTGTTACCTCAACGGAGGGGTGTTACGGAAACACTGGCTGCCAGAAGACGTCAGAGTCACGCGGGCTTTAACGGTCATAGCGCGCGCAGCCCGCGACCCGCGAAGAGCAGGTCACCTGTCAATCTTTAATCAAACCATGACCATATCTTTCGCCACACCTGAACGTCCAGCGTCACATGAACTGGAGGGGTCACACATTTCACTGTAACACCGGTAAACACCGCAGCCCGGTGGAGGTGGTCGACACACACACACACACACAAGGGCAGACCCCCGGTTGACCGGCACCGACCGTTGACCGGTTTAACCGTTGGTTAGCCTCGTTAGCAGCCCGGTAACCGTGCTCGTGCTCTCAGTGATAACGCACGTTAGTACTAGTCAGTAACGTGAAATCACCGTAACGTCACAGTAACCTCACCCGTTGCGTCAGATTAACACGAGCCGACGCGCGCGCACGCACGCACGCTCACACACGCACGCACACACATTCACACGGTATCAGTTTCCAACTTTCACTGATTCCAAGGCAGTCGCTGTCTTGCGCGAGCTCCACCGGCGGCGCCAGCACGCGGCACAGGCGATAATTAGTACACGCGCTCGCGCTCACACACACACACACACCTACACACACACACACACACACACACACACACACACACACACACACACACACACACATAGACAGGTATGTACTAAAAGACACACTCGCCGGTCGGTATGAACCATGAGAGCGGATCGGTCTGGTCTTACCTCCCTCCTGGTCCGGTTGGAGACAGGCCGGGATGTTTTTCTTCCAGCCGGGCATGATGCACCTCAGGGCGGATAGGGAGTCCAGGGCGGCCCGCTAGCAGACACACACCAGCAGCAACATGGCCAGTTAACGTTAGCTTACGCTGCTACACTACATAGGGATCCACCTCCCCCTGCACTGTGAGCCGAGCTCTCTCTACCACTCTCTCTCTCTCTCTTTCAACCTCACACAGGCACGCGAACCCCTCTCTCTCTCCCCCCTCCCCCTCCCCCCTCTCTCTCTCTCTCCCCCTCTCTCTCTCTATCCTTTTCTTCTCTTTGTCTATGTCTCTCTACCCCCTCCCCCTTCTGTAACTCTACCCCTGGAGCGAGGAGTGGGAGAGCGAGGTAGAGTAGTGTGTGAGAGAGAGAGCGAGGCGGTGACGTGATAGAGAGGTGGTGACGTGATGACCGTGAAGGAGCCCGCGAGCCAAACGGGGTACCGTTCTGCCGTTAGAACCAGAACCCCGCGCGCACATTGCTTTCCTAACGTCGTTAATGTTCGCAGCCGTTTGAAGGGATTGGCACGCGCTTCCCGCCTTCAGTGACGGAAGCGAGAGATAACGGTTAGAGACGGTAACCCCTTCAGCTCAAACAGCCGCTACAAGATGGGGATTTATGGATGAACCTAAAAGTGTTCCAACAATGACACTGAGACGTATAAATCTAAAGAGCTTCCAAAAAAATAAGGAGCTTTAAAAAAAACTTAAATATAGCCAGAGTTTAACCCATTTTTGAGGCCGAGCACTGGTTTATAACAAGCTAATGACTTCATTTCTCAAAAATAAATAAATACCAGATTCCCAGCAACACTCAACGTGTCTGGGCTACGAAAAAAACATTAAACATCACAATATGTGTACATATATAGTAAGATCATGACGATTTAAAGCAGTTAAACATTTCTATTTGTTGTCAAATTATATATTAAACTTACATTTCCTCAAGTGTTCTGTTAAACTAATGACACAAACATGTACAAATACAGAAACACATGATGACCCCACATCTATT
Source organism: Myoxocephalus aenaeus (assembly GCA_038501785.1). Lineage (NCBI taxonomy): Eukaryota > Metazoa > Chordata > Actinopteri > Perciformes > Cottidae > Myoxocephalus > Myoxocephalus aenaeus. The sequence goes on from JBAMJR010000109.1 coordinate 684,534, forward strand.
GGAAACAACTAACAAATACAATATGAATCAATACTAAATATGTTATGTTTTCAGAGTCTGGCAATCAATAATCTGCTGTGTGCTGTCATGACCCTGCAGACACATTAACCTGGAAACCTCACACACACACACACACACACACACACACACACACACACACACACACACACACACACACACACACACGCAGGTATTTAAGTCTGCTTCCTGTCCTGACTCGCCTCTGAGGAATTCAGCGCCCAGCTGTGGATTAAAGGGGAATTCTGCCTATTTTCAGCCTTTAATTTGTCCAGTGGAAGTGGAGAACAAAGTGGAGAACAAAGTGGAGAACAAAGCGGAGAACAAAGCGGAGAACAAAGTGGAGAACAGAGGTGAGGTGATGATGCCCCTCTGACATCACACGTATGATGACTAATGGGAACATTTCTTCTGTTCTACTTTTTTTCTTGCATTTTATAATATGTCTCTCAACTTTTGCATCGTGTCAATTGTTTTGCATCAAATCACCAAGATACATTGTTGGTATGTAATAACCTTTATGTTCTACATAACAATGTTTACAAAGTGCTTTGCAGTAAAGCCAAACAACGACAATACCACTGCAATACAACAACAACACCACTGCAATACAACAACAACAACACCACTGCAATACAACAACAACAACACCACTGCCATACCACAACAACAACACCACTGCAATACAACAACAACAATACCACTGCAATACAACAACAACACCACTGCAATACAACAACAACAACACTGCAATACAACAACAACACTGCAATACAACAACAATACCACTGCAATACAACAACAATACCACTGCAATAGAACAACAACACCACTGCAATACAACAACAACAACACTGCAATACAACAACAACAATACCACTGCAATAGAACAACAACAACACTGCAATACAACAACAATACCACTGCAATACAACAACAACAACACTGCAATAGAACAACAACAATACCACTGCAATACAACAACAACAACACTGCAATACAACAACAACACTGCAATACAACAACAACACTGCAATACAACAACAATACCACTGCAATACAACAACAACACCACTGCCATACAACAACAACACCACTGCAATACCACAACAACAACACCACTGCAATACAACAACAACAATACCACTGCAATACAACAACAACACCACTGCAATACAACAACAACAACACTGCAATACAACAACAACACTGCAATACAACAACAATACCACTGCAATACAACAACAATACCACTGCAATAGAACAACAACACCACTGCAATACAACAACAACAACAACACTGCAATACAACAACAACAATACCACTGCAATAGAACAACAACAACACTGCAATACAACAACAATACCACTGCAATACAACAACAACAACACTGCAATAGAACAACAACAATAGAACTACAATAGAACAACGATAATACCACTGCAATAGAACAACAACAATACCACTGCAATACAACAACAACACCACTGCAATACAACAACAACACTGCAATACAACAACAACACTGCAATACAACAACAATACCACTGCAATACAACAACAACAACACTGCAATACAACAACAACAATACCACTGCAATAGAACAACAACAACACTGCAATACAACAACAACAATACCACTGCAATAGAACAACAACACCACTGCAATACAACAACAACAACACTGCAATACAACAACAACAATACCACTGCAATAGAACAACAACAACACTGCAATACAACAACAACAATACCACTGCAATAGAACAACAACAACACTGCAATACAACAACAACAATACCACTGCAATAGAACAACAACACCACTGCAATACAACAACAACAACACTGCAATACAACAACAACAATACCACTGCAATAGAACAACAACAACACTGCAATACAACAACAATACCACTGCAATAGAACAACAACAACACTGCAATACAACAACAACAATACCACTGCAATAGAACAACAACACCACTGCAATACAACAACAACAACACTGCAATACAACAACAACAATACCACTGCAATAGAACAACAACAACACTGCAATACAACAACAATACCACTGCAATACAACAACAACAATACCACTGCAATAGAACAACAACACCACTGCAATACAACAACAACAATATCACTGCAATAGAACAACAACACCACTGCAATACAACAACAACAATATCACTGAAATAGAACAACAACACCACTGCAATACAACATCAACAATACCACTGCAATACAACAACAACAACAACAACAACAATACCACTGCAATATAACAACAACACCACTGCAATACAACAACAACATCAACAATACCACTGCAATACAACAACAACACCACTGCAATAGAACAACAACAATACCACTGCAATACAACAACACCACTGCAATACAACAACAACAACAACAACAATACCACTGCAATAGAACAACAGCAATATAACTGTAATAGAACAACAACAATATAACTGTAATAGAACAACAACAACACCACTGCAATATAACAACAACAACACCACTGCAATAGAACAACAACAATATAACTGCAATAGAACAACAACAACACCACTGCAATAGAACAACAACAATATAACTGTAATAGAACAACAACAATAGAACAACAACAATATAACTGTAATAGAACAACAACAATATAACTGCAATAGAAGTAAACATACAGATCATCACAACAACAAACAGAGCAGACCTAATACAACGTTTGTCAAATATATGTATCTGAGTTATGTATATTTATATATATACACATCATATATTATGAATATACATTTATATAATGTATATAGAAAGAACTACATGGCCCTCTTAAGTTGTATATATATATATTTGTTATTTATTTATTTATATATATATATATATATATATATATATATATATATATATATATTATATATTAATTGTAATATATGTATACAGTAGATATAACTTATCTATGTGTATGTATTGTACTTACTTATGGATAAACAATACTTGGTATGTATTGTACTTACTTATGGATAAACAATACTTGGTATGTATTGTACTTACTTATGGATAAACGATACTTGGTATGTATTGTACTTACTTATGGATAAACAATACTTGGTATGTATTGTACTTGCTTATGGATAAACAATACTTGGTATGTATTGTACTTACTTATGGATAAACAATACTTGGTATGTATTGTACTTACTTATGGATAAACAATACTTGGTATGTATTGTACTTCTGGATAAACAATACTTGGTATGTATTGTACTTGCTTATGGATAAACAATACTTGGTATGTATTGTACTTCTGGATAAACAATACTTGGTATGTATTGTACTTACTTATGGATAAACAATACTTGCTTGGTATGTTTTGGTGCATCTGCTTGAGCAGAGCCCCTCTGTTGTGGAACCAGAGGCGTTCAAGGTCCAGGAAGAAAGTTAGGGCATTTATGCTTTCAGCGGACCTAAACCTACGGTTCACGAAATGTGCACTAAATTAATTACTAAAAATATTTAACTTATCGTAATCAAAGTCAAACTTCGCAGACATACTGTTAACACATAGTGATATTTAATGATGATTTGCATCATTAAAAAGAGGAAATACATCCTGGAAGGTTTTTCTTCTTCTTTTCCTTTCCTGTGTTCTATCATCAACCAATAAACCAGTAACACATGTACTGCTATATGAACCTCTTAACTGGTCTCACACGTGTTTTCTGTATATTATTCCTTTTTAAATGATTCAAATATCCCTTGTGGTTGAGGAGATATTCTGTATTTAGTATGGAGATGAAAACCATTCGCAATTTTTGAGAAAAATGTCTGAGGCTTAACTGGGGCTAAAGAAGTTTTAATATAAATATATATGTACATTTTGTGTGTATATATGTAGTAAACTGATTTCTTATTTTCCTACTTGGATGTGAATAAACAAACACAGTGGGTTGTGTTGATATTTTTGGGGACAGGAGGTTAAAAACAACAACAACAAACAAACAAAGTGGATCCGCAGCAGCAGGTTGAGAGTGTGACAGCGACAGTGATTCACTGACAGCCATCTTTCTTCCCCAGGAGGAGGAAGAGGAGGAGGAAGAGGAGGAGGAGGAGGAGGAAGAGGAGGAGGAGGAGGAGGAAGAGGAGGAGGAGGAGGAGGAGGAGGAGGAAGAGGAGGCAGTGAAGTGGAAGGATGAGTCTCTGCCGGCTACAAGACACAAAGAGACTGACCTCAATCTGCACAACCAGACAAATAGAAATACGATCATTTGTCTCCTGATGACATCGTAAACATCAACGTCTTCTAAATTAATAATAATAAACAAATACCGCCTCATATTTATCAGAAAATCTGATTATTTTCACTAAAGATCGGAATAAAATTAGACAATACTTTGTATTTGAAGAGTACACAGAACCAAGTGTTATATGATGTATTTATTGCCCCTTTATATATATTTACTATATTTATAACTTAAGTTATAAGTTAGCTTGTATGGATGACCAAAGCTACGTTATAATAAAAACATAAATAAATAGAGGAATTAATGAACTAAGAAGTTAATTAATAAATTAATAAAAATAAAAATAAATTATCAGAGAAATGGAAAAAAGAATAAATTAAATTATTATTATTTGACAAATTATATATATTTGTAGTTATTTATTTTAATGTGTATTTATTAATTATTGTATTCATGATCTTCTGTTTATATTTATATCGTTGAGTTTTTTTAATTCCAATTTAGTGATTTTGAAAGCAGTAATTTACTTGTACAGAGTAGTTTTACACTGTAGTATTAGTACTTTATTATTATTAGTACTGTATTAGTATTAGTACTTTATTAGTATTAGTACTTTATTAGTATTAGTACCTTATTAGTATTAGTACTTTTACTGAAGTAAAAGACCTAAGACAACCGATCCAGCAGAGACCAGTCCACTGTGGACTAGACTCCTCCCCCTAAATTGAGAGGTTTTCTAAAGGGACCCTGGTGCTCAGAGACACTACCTCTTTAGTCCACAGGGGGCGCCAGAACCAACACTACCTCTTTAGTCCACAGGGGGCGTCAGAACCAACACTACCTCTTTAGTCCACAGGGGGCGCCAGAACCAACACTACCTCTTTAGTCCACAGGGGGCGCCAGAACCAACACTACCTCTTTAGTCCACAGGGGGCGCCAGAACCAACACTACCTCTTTAGTCCACAGGGGGCGACATAACCAACACTACCTCTTTAGTCCACAGGGGGCACTAGAACCAACACTACCTCTTTAGTCCACAGGGGGCACCAGAACCAACACTACCTCTTTAGTCCACAGGGGGCACTAGAACCAACACTACCTCTTTAGTCCACAGGGGGCTCCAGAACCAACACTATCTCTTTAGTCCACAGGGGGCGCCAGAACCAACACTACCTCTTTAGTCCACAGGGGGCGCCA
>JBAMJR010000109.1:692500-710000 GCA_038501785.1 Myoxocephalus aenaeus
CTAGCCTCCCGCTTGCTAGCACCCCACTGGCTAGCTTCCCGCTGGCTAGCTCCCCGCTTTCTAGCTTCCCGCTGGCTAGCTTCCTGCTGGCTAGCTCCCCGGGTTAGGACCCCTGTCTCTAGAACCCCTGTCTCTAGAACCCTGCCTATAGAACCCCTGACTCTAGAACCCTTGTCTTTAGGACCCCTGTCTCTAGAACCCTGCCTATAGGACCCCTGTCTCTAGAACCCCTGCCTATAGAACCCCTGTCTCTAGAACCCTTGTCTTTAGGACCCCTGTCTCTAGAACCCCTGTCTCTAGAACCCTGCCTATAGGACCCCTGTCTCTAGAACCCCTGCCTATAGAACCCCTGTCTTTAGAACCCCTGTCTCTAGAACCCTTGTCTTTAGGACCCCTGTCTCTAGAACCCTTGTCTTTAGGACCCCTGTCTCTAGAACCCTTGTCTTTAGGACCCCTGTCTCTAGAACCCTGTCTCTATTCTATTCAATTCAGTTTATTTTATATAGCCCAACATCACAAATACAAGTTATCCTCAGAGGGCTTTACAATCTGTAACATAACATCCCTGTCCCGGGACCTCACATCGGATCAGGAAAAACTCCCCTAAAAAGATAGTAAAAACCCTTTCACAGGGAAAACAGGAAGAACCTGAGGGAGAGCAACAGAGGAGGATCCCTCTCCGGATGGACAGAAGCAATAGATGTCATGTGGCCAGAATGAATAGCGTAGTTACAGCACATTCAATGAATATGACAGAAAGTATTCATATGAGTAGTAGGCATGGTCCATGATCCTGATAATCCATGAAGCAGAAGGCGGTAGAGAGGAGGGGGGCATCAGAAGGGCCATGGCAGCAGGTAGGACCGGTTCCAGGCCGGTTCTATCAGCAGGGCCATGGCAGCAGGCAGGACCGGTTCCAGGCAGCCATGGATCCATGGAAAAAGAAAGTAGAGTTAGTAATGTGCATTGAAGAGACAATAGTTTATCCAGATGGAGAGAAAGAAGAGGAGAAGAGGAGTGAAAGAGGAAGAGAAGAGGAGCGAAAGAGGAAGAGAAGAGGAGCTCAGTGTATCCTAAGATGTCCCCCAGCAGTCTAGGCCTATAGCAGCATATCTAGGGGCTGGACCAGGGCAAACCTGAGCCAGCCCTAACTATAAGCCTGAAACAGCCCTAAGTATAAGCGCTATAAAGAGGAAAGTCTTAAGTCTACTCTTAAATGAGGTGACTGTGTCTGCCCCCCGGACTGAAAGTGGAAGCTGATTCCACAGAAGAGGAGCACGATAACTGAAAGCTCTAGCCCCCAACCTACTTTTTAAGACTCTGGGAACCACAAGTAACCCTTCATTCAGTGAGCGTAACGCTCTAGTGGGGTAATATGGCACTATGAGCTCTTTAAGATATGATGGTGCATCACCAGCTAAGGCTTTATAGGTGAGGAGGAGGATTTTAAATATGATTCTCGATCTTACAGGAAGCCAGTGGAGAGCAGCTAGTACAGGAGTAATGTATCGTTGAACCCCTGTCTCTAGAACCCTGTCTCTAGAACCCCTGTCTCTAGAACCCCTCTCTCTAGAACCCTGTCTCTAGAACCCTGTCTCTAGAACCCCTGTCTCTAGAACCCCTCTCTCTAGAACCCTGTCTCTAGAACCCTGTCTCTAGAACCCCTGTCTCTAGAACCCCTGTCTCTAGAACCCCTGTCTCTAGGACCCCTGTCTCTAGAACCCTGTCTCTAGAACCCCTGTCTCTAGGACCCTGTCTCTAGAACCCCTGTCTCTAGGACCCCTGTCTCTAGAACCCCTGTCTCTAGAACCCTGTTTCTAGAACCCCTGTCTCTAGAACCCCTGTCTCTAGAACCCTGTCTCTAGAACCCTGTCTCTAGAACCCCTGTCTCTAGAACCCCTGTCTCTAGAACCCCTGTCTCTAGAACCCCTGTCTCTAGAACCCTGTCTCTAGAACCCCTGTCTCTAGAACCCTCTCTCTAGAACCCCTGTCTCTAGAACCCTGTCTCTAGGACCCCTGTCTCTAGAACCCTGTCTCTAGGACCCCTGTCTCTAGAACCCTGTCTCTAGAACCCCTGTCTCTAGGACCCCTGTCTCTAGAACCCTGTCTCTAGAACCCCTGTCTCTAGAACCCTGTCTCTAGGGCCCCTGTCTCTAGAACCCCTGTCTCTAGACCCCTGTCTCTAGGACCCCTGTCTCTAGAACCCCTGTCTCTAGGACCCCTGTCTCTAGAACCCCTGTCTCTAGAACCCTGTCTCTAGAACCCCTGTCTCTAGGACCCCTGTCTCTAGAACCCCTGTCTCTAGAACCCCTGTCTCTAGGACCCCTGTCTCTAGAACCCCTGTCTCTAGGACCCCTGTCTCTAGAACCCCTGTCTCTAGAACCCTGTCTCTAGAACCCCTGTCTCTAGGACCCCTGTCTCTAGAACCCCTGTCTCTAGAACCCCTGTCTCTAGAACCCTGTCTCTAGAACCCCTGTCTCTAGAACCCCTGTCTTCCATCGCGTGAGTATTTCACAGTAAAAGTACTAATACCACACTTTAGAAGTACTCTGTTACAGTAAAAGTACTAATACCACACTTTAGAAGTACTCTGTTACAGTAAAAGTACTAATACCACACTCTAAAAATACTTGCATATAGTAAAACTGAAACAAACAAAGTGTTTCAGGCATTTTTGTATGACAAAACTTTAATAATCATCAGCTATGTTTTACAGATTAATTGTTGATGTATTAATTAGATATACATTGTTTTATATCCTGTTTGTTAGTTTATTTTTTTCTGTTTATAAAGTTTTGTACAGAATGTCTGCTGCTAAATTTAGAATGAGAAAAAAATCCACAAATATTCTGTTTTGTTATATTAGTATGTTATATTATATCGTAATTATTATGTTATATCATAATTATACTATATTGTAATTATGTTACATTATATTATGTTATATTATATTGTAATTATATTATGTTATATTATATTGTAATTATATTATGTTATATTATATTGGAATTATATTATATTATGTTATGTTATATTGCAATTATATTATAGCATATTATATTGTAATTATATTATATTATAATTATATATGCTTAGTTACATTCCACCACTGGAAGTTTGTTTGTAGTAAATTAAGATTTGTTTTAGATTCATTGTTCTATTTCCCTACAAATATACTTTATAAAATAAATGCAGGTATTATTCTTTTTATTTATTTATTAATGGAGGAAAATGGGTGGAGAGCCTGAAGAAGAAGAAGAAGAAGAAGAAGAAGAAGAAGAAGAAGAAGAAGAAAAAAGAAAAAAGAAAAAAGAAACTGCTGAAACTCTGACCTCTGACCCCGCAGCGTCCATCAAGCTAACCCCGCCCCTCTGCAGAGAGAGAACGGGAGCCCCATTCAAACAAACCAAACTCCTCGACCGTCTGTGGAGAAAGAGAGAAAGAAGGAGAAGAAGGAGAAGAAGAACCCACCGACACGCGCTTCACCCGAGGAACCGGACTCCCGGGACCCGTCAGAGAGACAGGCAGGCAGGCAGACAGACAGACAGGCACGCAGACAGGCACGCAGACAGGCTAGCAGGAGGCTAACCGCGAACAGGAACCGACATGGCGAGCGCCTCGTACCACATCTCCAACCTGCTGGAGAAGATGACCTCCAGCGACAAGGACTTCAGGTAAATGACCACAAAGAGCGGGAAAACGGACCAACTGCCCGTCTCGTGCCGTGAGCTCGAGCTGCTTCTCCTTCTTCTTCTGCTCTTCTATTAAAGGCTGTGCTCGGGCCTACAGGCTGCCATGCTAACCGCTAGCTGCCACCTGTCTGATCAGCGTCACGCCGCTAGTTAGCTGGTTAGGCAGCTAGTTAGACAGCTAGTTAGCGGCTGGTTTGACAGTTAACTAGCTGGTTAAACAGCTGGTTAACTAGCTAAACTGACAGCTGCAGGTGAAAAGCTCCAGTTAGCAGCTAGCTTGCCTCTTAACTGGCTAGCTAGCCAACTTTTCTTTTTTAAATACATTTTTCTCGATTATTTTATTGACTTCTTTCCTGTCGTTGTGATTGCATTGTGTAGAATTATTATTTTTAAATTATTATGATCGATTTGATTATTTATCGCCGTTATTTTTTGGGGGTTAACTAAGCTCACTAACTTCTGTCACGTGATATCGGGGTGCAGGTTAGACATGTTAGTGTTGTGGTGGGGGCTAGCATGATGCTGCAGGAGGACTGTTAGCATGATTCTGCAGGGGCGGTGTTAGCATGTTGTTGCAGGGGGGTGCTAGCATGATGCTGCTGGGGGGTTGTTAGCATGATTCTGCAGGAGGGCTGTTCGCATGATTCTGCAGGGGGGGGGGGTGCTAGCATGTTGTTGCTGGGGGCTGTTAGCATGATTCTGCAGGGGGGGTGCTAGCATGTTGTTGCTGGGGGCTGTTAGCATGATTCTGCAGGGGGGGTGCTAGCATGTTGTTGCTGGGGGCTGTTAGCATGATTCTGCAGGGGTGTTAGCATGATGATGATGATGATGCTGCAGGTGGGGGGGGGGGGGTGTTAGCGTTGCTCACTCAGGTGATAACATGTAAACAGAGCAGCTCTGCATGAGATGCAGTGATGAAGAAGTATTCAGCTTCAGGTGAACTTTGACCTCATTTCTATTAAAGGGCTAATCTGCTGATTATTTTTGTAAAAACATAAAGACTGAGAACCGAAGTGATTAGTTGTTTAAACGATTCATCAGTTGGCAGTAAATTAATTTAATTTATGATTGTGATAATAGTGTTGTTGTTTAATATAACTTTTAAAGCAAACATTCACCTTATACATCTTCTTCATATTTGTTTAATTCCCATTGGAGATGAAATACAACTTTATTGATCTCCTGAGGAGAAACAGAAACAAGTAGAGATGAATAAGAGTATAAGTTAATATATATATATATATATATATATATATATATATATATATATATATATATATATATATATATATATATATATATTAACGTCTAATACAGGGGTCACCAACCTTTTTGAAACCGAGAGCTACTTCAAGGGTACAAAATAATACGAAGAGCTACTTGTTTGATACAAACCTCCTGAACAACAAATCACCTTTTAATAATAATAATAAATGTGAAGTGACTGTCTGATCACATATCAACGTTTATTATTCATCACAATAATTATTAACAATGTCCACAACAATGATGGTAGGAAACAGATAGATTTAAGAATGAAACATTTATTTCTGTAAATCTGTTTCAACATTTGAAAGTCAGAGGCATCACATCTGGTATTTTTGTGAATATATTTGACAGTTTTGTATGAAGCATGTTGTTCAAAATCACACCTATTTTTATACAAATTATCACTTCTAACATTTTTGGGGAAATCATAAACTGTCATAGCTAAACTACTACCGTAGTAACATTTAACAAATGATCAGTTATTCAACTCTTTCACTCTTTCTATAGTCTGACTGCAGCTGAGTGGGTCTTGTAGGTGTGATCAGTCAGGTGTTCTGTGTTTGTTCTTCATGAAGTTCATGTCAGAAAAGGCTGATTCACAGAGCGGTTGAACCAAAAGGCAGGCGACTCATCGCTGCTGAGCGTAACCTCTGTACTCGTCTGTGTCCACAAGGCACCGACAGTTTGCTGCAGGCTGATGGGTTTTGAGGTGGAGGTCATTTAGCAACGTTACGGTTTCTCCACCTGTCCAGCATCCAACACAATGCAGGTCATGTCCACTTGCAAGAAAGGATTTGAAACGATCACACACGCGTTGATCAAAGTCACCAAACCTGTTCTCAAACTCTTGCCCCGTCTGTTATGACTTGAGAATACTTTTCTACAGCTTTGTCTAAAGCCCCAGATGCAGAAGACTGCAGCACTTCTTTTCTCTGTGAATGCAGAGAAAATGTTCCTCTTCGCTTTGAATGCGCTGATGGCGTTCATCATGTCAGCGACAGTCTTACCTTTTGCCTCGCAGCTCATTCAGATGGTTCAGTTTCCCAGTGATGTCCGTTAAAAATGTAAGGTCAAGTATCCTCTGTGTCCTCGAGCAGCGAGGCAGGAACGCTTTGACTTCGCCCAAAAGTGACAAAAAACGCTGCAAAATGTGTTCCCTGCTGAGCCATCGGATCTCTGTGTGTGGTAACAGGTGTAGTAGTAGTAACAGGTGTAGTAGTAGTAACAGGTGTAGTAGTAGTAACAGGTGTAGTAGTAGTAACAGGTGTAGTAGTAGTAACAGGTGTAGTAGTAGTAACAGGTGTAGTAGTAGTAACAGGTGTAGTAGTAGTAACAGGTGTAGTAGTAGTAACAGGTGTAGTAGTAGTAACAGGTGTAGTAGTAGTAACAGGTGTAGTAGTAGTAACAGGTGTAGTAGTAGTAACAGGTGTAGTAGTAGTATCGGGTGTAGTAGTAGTATCAGGTGTAGTAGTAGTATCAGGTGTAGTAGTAGTATCAGGTGTAGTAGTAACAGGTGTAGTAGTATCGGGTGTAGTAGTAACAGGTGTAGTAGTATCGGGTGTAGTAGTATCGGGTGTAGTAGTATCGGGTGTAGTAGTAACAGGTGTAGTAGTAGTATCGGGTGTAGTAGTAGTAGTAACAGGTGTAGTAGTAGTATCGGGTGTAGTAGTAGTAACAGGTGTAGTAGTAACAGGTGTAGTAGTAGTATCGGGTGTAGTAGTATCGGGTGTAGTAGTATCGGGTGTAGTAGTATCGGGTGTAGTAGTATCGGGTGTAGTAGTATCGGGTGTAGTAGTATCGGGTGTAGTAGTAACAGGTGTAGTAGTAGTATCGGGTGTAGTAGTAGTATCGGGTGTAGTAGTAACAGGTGTAGTAGTAGTATCGGGTGTAGTAGTATCGGGTGTAGTAGTAGTATCAGGTGTAGTAGTAGTATCAGGTGTAGTAGTAGTATCGGGTGTAGTAGTAACAGGTGTAGTAGTAACAGGTGTAGTAGTAGTATCAGGTGTAGTAGTATCGGGTGTAGTAGTAGTATCAGGTGTAGTAGTAGTATCAGGTGTAGTAGTAGTATCAGGTGTAGTAGTAGTATCAGGTGTAGTAGTAGTATCAGGTGTAGTAGTAGTATCAGGTGTAGTAGTAGTAACAGGTGTAGTAGTAGTATCAGGTGTAGTAGTAGTAACAGGTGTAGTAGTAGTATCAGGTGTAGTAGTAGTATCAGGTGTAGTAGTATCAGGTGTAGTAGTAGTATCAGGTGTAGTAGTAGTATCAGGTGTAGTAGTAGTAACAGGTGTAGTAGTAGTATCAGGTGTAGTAGTATCAGGTGTAGTAGTAGTAACAGGTGTAGTAGTAGTATCAGGTGTAGTAGTATCAGGTGTAGTAGTAGTAACAGGTGTAGTAGTATCAGGTGTAGTAGTAGTATCAGGTGTAGTAGTATCAGGTGTAGTAGTAGTAACAGGTGTAGTAGTAGTATCAGGTGTAGTAGTAGTATCAGGTGTAGTAGTAGTAACAGGTGTAGTAGTAGTATCAGGTGTAGTAGTAGTAACAGGTGTAGTAGTATCAGGTGTAGTAGTATCAGGTGTAGTAGTAGTAACAGGTGTAGTAGTAGTATCAGGTGTAGTAGTAGTATCAGGTGTAGTAGTAGTAACAGGTGTAGTAGTAACAGGTGTAGTAGTATCAGGTGTAGTAGTAGTAACAGGTGTAGTAGTAGTAACAGGTGTAGTAGTAGTATCAGGTGTAGTAGTAGTATCAGGTGTAGTAGTAGTAACAGGTGTAGTAGTATCAGGTGTAGTAGTAGTAACAGGTGTAGTAGTAGTATCAGGTGTAGTAGTAGTATCAGGTGTAGTAGTAGTATCAGGTGTAGTAGTAGTATCAGGTGTAGTAGTAGTAACAGGTGTAGTAGTAGTAACAGGTGTAGTAGTAGTAACAGGTGTAGTAGTAGTAACAGGTGTAGTAGTAGTAACAGGTGTAGTAGTAGTAACAGGTGTAGTAGTAGTATCAGGTGTAGTAGTAGTATCAGGTGTAGTAGTAGTAACAGGTGTAGTAGTATCAGGTGTAGTAGTAGTATCAGGTGTAGTAGTAGTATCGGGTGTAGTAGTAGTATCAGGTGTAGTAGTAACAGGTGTAGTAGTATCAGGTGTAGTAGTATCACAGACGTTTCCTCAACGAGGTTTGGTGGAGGAAACGGAGCGTTTCTCTCTCAGAGTTCGTCTCTTCTTCTTTAGTTGTTTTGTTGCATTTGCTGCACGTCGCGTTGTTAAATTTCTTTTTTTTTGAGACATATAGACACACTTTTGACTGTTTACCTTCCTGCATTTTCTCTGTTAAAAGGTTGATGGCTAGCTATCTACTGTAGCTATACAAACGATAGCTACCGTGAGTATAGCTACAGTAGCTAGCTAGCTATACTCACGGTAGCTATCGTTAGCTGCTGCCAGGACGGACTCATCAGAGTGTAACAAAGTATTTCTATTGGCTCAGGCACTGAACTCATCAGAGGAAGCTCTCAACTCCTCGTCTTCGTCGCTTCTGACAGCGGCGTGAAACCGTGACTTGTTAGGGAATCGCTGCCGAAGAGGAAGAGGAGGAGGAAGAGCGTCGTCTCTCCGGTTCTGGTCCGAGAGCTTTAGCAGCTTTGAGGCGACAGAATTCACGCCAAAGTTTTTGAGCCGCTAATCGTCACAAATCAGTTTTTTTTCTCATTTGAACGGAGCCGAGGAAGAAGAGGAGGAAGAGACTCAGAGAGCTTCTTCCTCTGAGTTTTATCTCTCTGATTTCCACTGAAACATAGAAACCCTTCATCATGAAGTAGAGCGACAACACAGAACTCGTTATTATCATTAAACACAAGTTACACTTATTAGAGTTCTGTATAAAACATTTTACTGTTTTAAATATTAAACATATTAAAATATTTCCAGTCTCCCCTCCTCTCTCCTCCTCCTCTCCTCTCGTCCTCCTCCTCCTCGTCCTCCTCCTTTCTCTCCTCTTCCCTTTTCTCTCTCGTGGCCGACGGGTTTATTTCTGTCTTTTTTTAAACTCATCTTTTCCATTTAAACTCTTTTAATTAAACTGCCGTTGAAATATATTTCAGTTTCTTCTTCTTTGTGTTGTGGTTTAATTAATAGTTCAATGAACTCGTTTATGTGTGTGTGTGTGTATATATATATATATATATATATATGTATGTATATATATATATATATATATATATATATATATATATATATATATATATATAATAAAACGTTGCTCTGGTTCTCTGCAGGTTCATGGCCACTAACGACCTGATGACGGAGCTGCAAAAAGATTCGATCAAACTGGACGACGACAGCGAGAGGAAGGTCCGTGTAAACCGGTAGAAACCAGTTTCAGCTCCTGACTAAGCGGGTATTGATCGAGTGACGGTATTGATCGAGTGACGGTATTGATCGAGTGACGTGTTGATTGACAGGTGGTGAGGATGATCCTCAAGCTGCTGGAAGACAAGAACGGAGAGGTTCAGAATCTGGCCGTCAAATGGTAAAAACTCACTTATTATTCATGATTCATCGCCTTTGAGTTTACTGTGTTCTTCTTACTGAGCGGTGGGTGCGCTTGTTTTCTCCAGCTTGGGGCCGCTGGTCAGCAAGGTGAAGGAGTACCAGGTGGAGACGATCGTGGACACGCTGTGCACCAACATGCTGTCGGACAAAGAGCAGCTCCGAGACATCTCGTCCATCGGCCTGAAGACCGTGATCGGAGAGCTGCCGCCCGCCTCCAGCGGTATGAATACATGAATACATGAATACTACTGTTACTTTAAGAGTACTGCCGCCCGCCTCCAGCGGTATGAATACATGAATACTACTGTTTAAGAGTACTGCCGCCCGCCTCCAGCGGTATGAATACATGAATACTACTGTTACTTTAAGAGTACTGCCGCCCGCCTCCAGCGGTATGAATACATGAATACTACTGTTACTTTAAGAGTACTGCCGCCCGCCTCCAGCGGTATGAATACATGAATACTACTGTTACTTTAAGAGTATTACCGCCCGCCTCTAGTGGTATGAATACATGAATACTACTTTTACTTTAAGAGTACTGCCGCCCGCCTCCAGCGGTATGAATACATGAATACTACTGTTACTTTAAGAGTATTACCGCCCGCCTCTAGTGGTATGAATACATGAATACTACTGTTACTTTAAGAGTACTGCCGCCTGCCTCTAGTGGTATGAATACATGAATACTACTGTTACTTTAAGAGTACTACCACCTGTCTCCAGCGGTATGAATACATGAATACTACTGTTACTTTAAGAGTACTACCACCTGTCTCCAGCGGTATGAATACATGAATACTACTGTTACTTTAAGAGTACTACCACCTGTCTCCAGCGGTATGAATACATGAATACTACTGTTACTTTAAGAGTACTACCACCTGTCTCCAGCGGTATGAATACATGAATACTACTGTTACTTTAAGAGTACTGCCGCCCGCCTCCAGCGGTATGAATACATGAATACTACTGTTACTTTAAGAGTACTGCCGCCCGCCTCCAGCGGTATGAATACATGAATACTACTGTTACTTTAAGAATATTACCACCTGCCTCTAGTGGTGTTGTACTCGTGTTGTGTTTATGGGTATTCCATTGGTAAACGTAGTGACTCAGTACTTCAGATATTACTTGTACTACAGTGTGTCTGTTTCTGGTACCTTTTTAAAGTACTAATACCACTACTTTATTGACGTACTCTGAATACTTGTACCTCTCAGGCTCGGCTCTCGCTGCCAGTGTGTGTAAGAAGATAACGGGTCGTCTGACGAGCGCCATCGCCAAGCAGGAAGACGTGTCCGTCCAGCTGGAGGCGCTCGACATCATGGCGGACATGCTCTGCAGGTACACTTCCTGTCTGTCCTTTTACGGGTTTTATATATATATATATATATATATATATATATATATATATAACGTTGCCAATGAAGATTTCTATATATACATATAACTGCGTCACGATAATTAATAGCAGATTTTTTGCACTTAAGTTCCTAATTAACTGAGAAAATACTCTTTATTTGTCAAGACAAAGTGGTTACATTATATAAACTATTCATATAACAGACTTTCTGTTATTTCTATTTAAGACATAATATGACATAGAATTTTGGAAATGATTACATCCGTCTTTTTACAATACATTTAGATTTATTTTCTTTCACACAGGACTAAGACAGCGGTGGCGGCAGCGCTCGCTGTACTTGTATATTGAACAAAATACAAGGAAAAAAAATGTATCATTCGATTTTCATCTCTCCGATGGTCCTTGAACACATCATGGGCAACGAACGCTTCTGTCAGAAAAAAAAAAGCAGCCGAAACGAAGCTTAAAATTATGAGAATTCATCAAAAACATTTTTATCTACGTATAAAATTCCGCCCCAAATAAACCGTTTCCTTCAAGCAGATTCTGGGGTTCAAAGCGTGGAAGTAGTTAAACGTCTACCTGTCTGTCTCTCTGCAGACAGGGAGGTCTGCTGGTGAATTTCCATCCCTCCATCCTCAGCTGTCTGCTCCCTCAGCTCACCTCCCCCAGACTGGCCGTCAGAAAGGTACGTTGTTCCTTAAATACGAGTTTATTCATTACGTCGTCGTGTTCTTGCGACGGCTGTTGATGTCATGTGACTGTTTTTAGAGGACCATCATGGCTCTGGGCCACCTGGTCATGTCCTGCGGGAACCTGGTCTTCATCGACCTCATCGAGCACCTCCTGGCGGAGCTGGGGAGGAACGACAACATGTCGACGACCAGGACGTACATCCAGTGCACGGCCGCCATCAGCAGACAGGCCGGACACCGGATCGGTGAGGCAAACAGGAAGTGGTGGAATGTAACTGTGAACTGTAGTTCAGTAGACATTTGAGGTACAACGTCGGGTTACAAGCCGCTCCTACGGCCGGTCAGTGTCCCCGCTGTAGCAAGCTAGTAGCAGCACTAGCTAGCGCTGCTGCTACCGGCCGCCGCCGCCGCCGCTGCTGCTGCTGCTACTGCCCGCGTCCCCTCTGCCCAAGTCGGGTGTCGAGCCTGATCCCGCTACCTTCGGTGGTTTTCGGGGAGCTAGCAGAAGTTAGCGGAGAGCTAGCGGAAGTTAGCGGGGAAGTAACAGAGCGCTAGCAGGAGCCCCAGCTGGCTACAGCGGGAAGCTAACGGGGACACTGACCGAAGGTAGTAGCGGCTCGTAACCCGACTTTTACGGTACTTGAGTATTTGTGTTTTATGGACACCACGGAGGTAAATATCCAACTTTTTTTTCTTTACTGTACATCTGTCCTCTAACTTCCTGTCCTGCCTGTTTTTGTTTTTTAAGGGGAGTATCTGGAGAAGATCATTCCTCTGGTAGTGAAGTTTTGCAACGTTGACGATGATGAGCTCAGAGAGTACTGCATCCAGGCCTTTGAGTCCTTTGTTAGGAGGTAACGCTCAATGAATAATACTACCAAAGTACCTTTTATAGCTCTATCTGTTCTTCTTTTTAGAATTTTAATGTGTTTATTTCAGGTGTCCTAAAGAAGTTTACCCCCACGTTCCCACGGTCATCTCGATCTGCCTGCGCTACCTGACCTACGACCCCAACTACAACTTTGACGATGAAGACGAGGACGACAACGCCATGGACGCTGAGCAGAATGATGAAGACTACCAAGGTACAACTATACATCAGCAAGTTAACAAATGTGTTTGTGACATAACCACAAAGGTTTTAAGTGTGGCAGAAACTGTCGATTGCTAAATGTTTACAGGGTCTTAAATACACAAACAATCATCTAAATGTAGTTGTCCACCCTGCCGTGGGGGTCTTTGTGTGTCCAGGCAGCGATGACGAGTACAGCGATGACGACGACATGAGCTGGAAGGTTCGCCGGGCGGCCGCCAAGTGTTTGGACGCCGTCGTTTCAACTCGTCACGAGATGCTGCCAGAGTTCTATCGCTCCGTCTCCCCTGCACTCGTCTGTCGCTTCAAGGTACCATCGAGCTTACCGATTACTCCTTCATCGCCTCTTCACTGTGATTTCATTTAAATGCTCATCACGAAGATCTGATAACTAGTTTTGACAGCTGCAGTTAAAAAAAGGTCAATCCCTACCCTTCCCCTGGATCGGGATCAATCCCTACCCTTCCCTTCCCCTAGATCGGGATCAATCCCTACCCTTCCCCTGGATCGGGATCAATCCCTACCCTTCCCTTGGATCGGGGTCAATCCCTACCCTGCCCTTCCCCTAGATCGGGATCAATCCCTACCCTTCCCCTGGATCGGGATCAATCCCTACCCTTCCCTTGGATCGGGGTCAATCCCTACCCTTCCCTTGGATCGGGGTCAATCCCTACCCTTCCCTTGGATCGGGGTCAATCCCTACCCTGCCCTTGGATCGGGGTCAATCCCTACCCTGCCCTTGGATCGGGGTCAATCCCTACCCTGCCCTTGGATCGGGGTCAATCCCTACCCTGCCCTTGGATCGGGGTCAATCCCTACCCTACCCTTCCCCTAGATTGGGATCAATCCCTACCCTACCCTTCCCTTGGAATCAGGGTCAATCCCTACCCTTCCCCTGGATCGGGATCAATCCCTACCCTACCCTTCCCCTAGATCGGGGGTCAATCCCTACCCTACCCTTCCCCTAGATCGGGGGTCAATCCCTACCCTACCCTTCCCCTGGATCGGGGGTCAATCCCTACCCTTCCCCTGGATCGGGATCAATCTCTACCCTTCCCCTAGATCGGGATCAATCTCTACCCTTCCCCTGGATCGGGATCAATCCCTACCCTTCCCCTGGATCGGGATCAATCCCTACCCTTCCCCTGGATCGGGATCAATCCCTACCCTTCCCCTGGATCGGGATCAATCCCTACCCTTCCCTTGGATCGGGATCAATCCCTACCCTTCCCTTGGATCGGGGTCAATCCCTACCCTGCCCTTGGATCGGGGTCAATCCCTACCCTGCCCTTGGATCGGGGTCAATCCCTACCCTGCCCTTGGATCGGGGTCAATCCCTACCCTGCCCTTGGATCGGGGTCAATCCCTACCCTACCCTTCCCCTAGATTGGGATCAATCCCTACCCTACCCTTCCCTTGGAATCAGGGTCAATCCCTACCCTTCCCCTGGATCGGGATCAATCCCTACCCTACCCTTCCCCTAGATCGGGGGTCAATCCCTACCCTACCCTTCCCCTAGATCGGGGGTCAATCCCTACCCTACCCTTCCCCTGGATCGGGGGTCAATCCCTACCCTTCCCCTGGATCGGGATCAATCTCTACCCTTCCCCTAGATCGGGATCAATCCCTACCCTTCCCCTGGATCGGGATCAATCCCTACCCTTCCCCTGGATCGGGATCAATCCCTACCCTTCCCCTGGATCGGGATCAATCCCTACCCTTCCCCTAGATCGGGATCAATCCCTACCCTTCCCCTAGATCGGGATCAATCCCTACCCTTCCCCTAGATCGGGATCAATCCCTACCCTTCCCTTGGATCGGGATCAATCCCTACCCTTCCCTTGGATCGGGATCAATCCCTACCCTGCCCTTGGATCGGGGTCAATCCCTACCCTACCCTTCCCCTAGATTGGGATCAATCCCTACCCTACCCTTCCCTTGGAATCAGGGTCAATCCCTACCCTTCCCCTGGATCGGGATCAATCCCTACCCTACCCTACCCCTGGATCGGGGGTCAATCCCTACCCTACCCTTCCCCTAGATCGGGGGTCAATCCCTACCCTACCCTTCCCCTGGATCGGGGGTCAATCCCTACCCTTCCCCTGGATCGGGATCAATCCCTACCCTTCCCCTAGATCGGGATCAATCCCTACCCTACCCTACCCCTGGATCGGGATCAATCCCTACCCTACCCCTGGATCGGGATCAATCCCTACCCTACCCTTCCCCTAGATCGGGGGTCAATCCCTACCCTACCCTTCCCCTGGATCGGGGGTCAATCCCTACCCTTCCCCTGGATCGGGATCAATCCCTACCCTTCCCCTGGATCGGGATCAATCCCTACCCTTCCCCTGGATCGGGATCAATCCCTACCCTTCCCTTGGATCGGGGTCAATCCCTACCCTACCCTTCCCTTGGATCGGGGTCAATCCCTACCCTGCCCTTCCCCTAGATCGGGATCAATCCCTACCCTGCCCTTCCCCTAGATCGGGATCAATCCCTACCCTTCCCCTGGATCGGGATCAATCCCTACCCTTCCCTTGGATCGGGATCAATCCCTACCCTGCCCTTGGATCGGGGTCAATCCCTACCCTGCCCTTGGATCGGGGTCAATCCCTACCCTGCCCTTGGATCGGGGTCAATCCCTACCCTTCCCCTAGATTGGGATCAATCCCTACCCTACCCTTCCCTTGGAATCAGGGTCAATCCCTACCCTTCCCCTGGATCGGGATCAATCCCTACCCTACCCTACCCCTGGATCGGGATCAATCCCTACCCTACCCTTCCCCTAGATCGGGGGTCAATCCCTACCCTACCCTTCCCCTGGATCGGGGGTCAATCCCTACCCTACCCTTCCCCTGGATCGGGGGTCAATCCCTACCCTACCCTTCCCCTGGATCGGGGGTCAATCCCTACCCTACCCTTCCCCTGGATCGGGGGGTCAATCCCTACCCTTCCCCTGGATCGGGATCAATCCCTACCCTTCCCCTGGATCGGGGTCAATCCCTACCCTACCCTTCCCCTAGATCGGGGGTCAATCCCTACCCTACCCTTCCCCTGGATCGGGGGTCAATCCCTACCCTTCCCCTGGATCGGGATCAATCCCTACCCTTCCCCTGGATCGGGATCAATCCCTACCCTTTCCCTAGATCGGGATCAATCCCTACCCTTCCCCTGGATCGGGATCAATCCCTACCCTTCCCCTGGATCGGGATCAATCCCTACCCTTCCCCTAGATCGGGATCAATCCCTACCCTTCCCCTAGATCGGGATCAATCCCTACCCTGCCCTTGGATCGGGGTCATTCCCTTCTCTCCCGTTGGATCGGGGTCAATCCGTACCCTACCTTGCACGTGGATCAGGCCAAATCCGACCAAACCCGTGGATTGGTCCAGTCCCTCTCCTTACCTATTGAATGAAGCTCTACCTGTTGATCTCATATTTGTAATTATTACCTGTCTGTAGGAGAGGGAGGAGAACGTGAAGGCGGATGTTTTCCACGCCTACCTGTCGCTGCTCAAACAGACCAGACCGGCTCAGAGCTGGTTGGCTGATCCGGACGCCATGGAGCAGGGAGACACGCCGCTAACGATGCTGCAGAGCCAGGTAATGTAGCATGAGGAGGCATTTATGGACGAGGATGTATTAATTATGCATTCATTCACTGATTGCGTCTTCTCGAGTGTGAATATTTGCAGGAATTCTTTCTCTCGCATGATAAACTGGAATATTTTAGGGTTCTGTAATGTTGGTTGGACGAAACCAGATGATTTGATGATGTCAACTTCATAGACCAAACAATTAATCAAGAACATTATTGGCAGATGATTTTGTAATGAAAATAATCAGATAATTGTGTGAGTTAAACTAAACCTTTAACTATCCGATTATCCGATGAATGATTTGCTGTATTGCTTTATTAGATGTAGGTGGTTGTAGCTTTAATTTGAGCACATTCTGTTGTGACTGTGACAGGAAACACTCGGCCTCCTGCTCCGTCGCCCACAGACGAGCTGCTGTGGTCTTTCTGTGGTCTCACAGTCTGTCTCTGTGAACGTCTCCATCTGCAGGTCCCCATGATCGTGAAAGCTCTTCACAAGCAGCTGAAGGAGAAAAGTGTCAAAACCCGTCAGTGTTGTTTTAACATGTTGACGGAGCTGGTGAACGTCCTCCCGGGAGCCCTGACGACCCACATCCCAGTACTAATACCAGGTAGTACTACAACCAATACTCTCTCGGCTCCAAGCCGTGTGGTTTGGACATTTTCTTTTTTTTAAACTCCTGCAAGTATTTCGTTTGATTTTAAACTGATGGAAATGTCCTTGATTTAGTTTTTTCACTTTTTAAATGAATTTCTGAATGATTAACCGGCCGGTGCACCTTAAGGAATGTCTGTGCTACTGGTGGGAAACGAACTCTACTGAGAGCATTGATGAAGAGTCCACAATAAATAGTGCATGGGTTATGAAATAGGCAGGGCTAAAAGGTAGGGGGCGGGGCTATTCGTCTATTTTGGGATGTAGATGTCCTCAGGACTGGACCGGTTTGTCGATTTGACAAAGGATGCTTTGTGAAAATGGCCTCCGCTGGTCGGTGCTCGTCCCCAAATAAACTCCTAACGTATTGCAGTATTATTAGTCAGGGATCTTACGGTCATGGAAAACCTGGAAAAGTCATGGAATTTTAAAATGGTTATTTCCAGGCCTGGAAAAGTCCTTTTAAAAAAATAAAATCCCAAAAGTGTAGTAAAAGTCATGTAAATGTGTTATATTCATGTGTTCATGACGTTCATTTACGCTGAGTTTGAAATAATTAATATGCTTTTAAAAGAAAGACTCAAAATA